>CAUYPK010145535.1:0-72978 GCA_963574355.1 Loris lydekkerianus
AGTCAGGGTCGGCTTGTGAAAAGTTGTTAAACAACATGCTAAATGTGAAATGTCAACCCTCACTCTAAACTTCCCTGTTCAGAGCATCCAATGAAGACTTCATTGGGTTTTATAGTGGCTTTCTGATTTTTGGCAGAACATCGAAGAAGGGAGTTTGAAAGTTGTTGTATACTGTTAACGATCGTCTGTCCATGTCCTGCCTGAAATACCATGACTGTTTATGAAAAGTATCTCTAATAAAGCTGGATGCAGTTAAAAAAAACTGAGGCAGGAGGATGGCTTGAGCCCAAGAGTTTGAGGTTGCTGTGACCTACACTCTAGTGTGTGCCACAACACTCTACCCAGGGCTACAGAGTAAGACTCTGTCTCAAAATAAATAAATAATAAATAAAAAAAGGCTCGGCACCTGCAGCTCAGCAACTAGGGTGCCAGACACATACACGGGAGCTGGTGGGTTCGAACCCAGTCTGGGCCTGCCAAACAACAATAACAACTACAACCAAAAAAATCACCGGGCATTGTGGTGGGCACCTATAGTCCCAGCTCCTTGGGAAGCTGAGGCAAGAGAATCACTTAAGCCCAAGAGTTGGAGGTTGCTGTGAGCTATGATGCCATAGCACTCTACTGAGGGTCTCAAAAAAAAAAAAAAAAAAAGTGTACTATTCTATAATTTCATGAAATTCCAGAGAAGGCAAAACTAATCTATAATAGTTGCATGAGGGTTTGGGTGGGGGGGGGGGGGGGGACCTGACTAAAGACTGGTGACGGAAATGTTGTCTGCCTACACTTACAGCGGTGGTAACAGTTCTTTGAGTAGGTGTACTTTATTGTATGCAAATTGTACCTCAATATAGTTTTTTTTTTTTTTTTTTTTTTTAGAAACAATAAACCCTAAATTTAAGATTAATTTGAAAAGGAAACAAAACAACCTAATTACAAGCAAGTTGGCAATATAACCTCACAGGGAAAAGAATTCTTTTACATGGCATTTAAACTTAATATTAACTTTATATTCCAGTAAATGTGTACCCATATACTACAAAGACAAAAATGAACTACAAAGAAATACTATGTTTTGATCAGAATTATATTATTAAAGTCTCCAATAGACCAAACAAGTATTATAAATGTGTTCCTAGCATTAACAGTACTAGGAATCAAGCAAAGAGATATAAATAAATACAAAATCAAAGGTCTTTAAGGAAAAAATGCAGTAATCTTAACATAAATTGGAAATATAAATGTAAATTCATGAAAATAACAACCACCCGGATGCGATGAACATACCCAGTGTCCAGATTCAATTTCTAAATACTATTCTCCGCTAAAAGTAATCTAGGCTTTTTAGAGAGACGGATGCTCCCATGAGTGGCACTAGAAAGTATAGGATGAGCCCTAGTGTATTTTCTGTGCAAGAAAGCACTTAGAGACTAAAAGCATATTCAAAGGATATAAAAGACAGCTTGGTTGCAATGGCCCAACTTCAGCTAATTTGAGGATCGAAACAATGATGTGAGTTAACTGTAAGACCCTGACTAAATAAAAACCTGAGTGTACAATGATAGATTTATTCACCACCATTAGAGGCAATTATTATACCAACCCTTTTCTATAAAAATTGGACATTATGGTTCCTTTTTAGGAATATCAAGTAACAATAGAATTTTTAAAATCACCATTTTGTATCCCTTGTAAATTATTCAGGCAAGAATCATCAACGGTCATGCTCACATTGCCAAATTCTCTCTCCATAGATTATGTGCTAATGGCAAAAAAAAATGTAGTACCATCTAATATAGAGAGACCTGGCATCACCACCCTAGTCTGGCAATAAGAGTTAACATCACGACCAGTGGGACAACCTGGTGGTGGTTTAAGACACACCAGCATTGCCAGGCACCTGTTTAAATAAGCTTGAACCTACACAAGCATTTGAATCTGACTTCCAGGGCAGAGAGGCAAATTGAATAACAACATCATGATGAAAAACTTGGCCAAACTCAGCATTCCACAAAATAATAGGCCTTGGTCATCTCAAAGAGAAAAAAAAAAAAAAGGCATAGGCATGGGGGGGGGGTAAGGCTTTATTGGGGGGACAGGGGAGAATGGTAAGAGCATTCCATACTGAAGAGATTAAAGACACATAAAATATACAGTTATAGTGCCAAACCTTCAGTATATCCTGGTTTTTAAAAACCCAAAAAGTTGAATAGACTTCGAACAAGTAGTGAATTCTGAATATGGAGTAGATACTATTAATAGATACCAAACAAAATCATTTTAAATTTTCTTAGATGTGATAACAGCCGTGCAGTTATCCTGAAGAACGTTTTTATTCCGGGGATCCGTGCTGACACTTTTGAAGGTGAGGTGTTGTGATGTCTACAACGTGCTTTTCACTGGTTCACAGAACTTACCCACCAGGATGAAGCAACTATAAAAACATGTTAACAATCACGGATTCTCTAGACAGTGGATACACATTGAGGCAGTCACTATATTATTCTTAAAGCTTTTCTGTATGTTTGAATTTTTTCATAATACTAGTTTAAAAAAAAAGAAAAGAAAGGAGGTGAAGGAACACAATGACCATCCGTAAAGCCTTATCCCAGACACAGAACAACTAGGCCACGTATCTTCACAGGCGGGTCTTAAAGAGGTAACTCGGTTAAAAGGAGGTCGCTGATGTGGGCCCTCATCTACTATGACTGGTGTCCTTTTAAGAGGAGTAAATTTGGACACAGACATGCACAGAGGGAAGAAGGCGGCCATCCACAAGCCGAAGAGAGAGGCCCAAAAGAAACCAACCCTTGTTGACACCTGGCCTCCAGAAATGTGAGAAAATAAATTCCTGTTGTTTAAGCACCTTTTTTTTTTTTTAAGTCTGTCCTAGGAAACTAATGTAATACGAAAGAGTTCCAGGAAAAGGAAAAAGACTGTTTCCCTAATCCAGATGGAAGGAAAGCTTTCACTTGCCACCTTGTACACATTAGCCGTTCACTGATACGGAAGATCAAGAGCTCCCAGGATAGTGTAGGCCGGGGGGGCAGTGGGAGCTGAGAGCTACCCAGGATGACCTCATGTCTGCAGCTCTGGCTGGGGAACACCCAGACACACCGGAATCACAGGCCCTCTCTCGTGCACCCACAGGACTCCTCTCAGAAGCAGACATGTCTGGGGAGAGCCCTTGCAGCCTGTATGGTATCCTGGGAGAGACACTTAAAACGCCCAAGTCTGACTGCTGTAAGTGATTTGACATGGGATTTTCCATCACTGAGCAGAAATGGTTCAAATATGTTAAAGTCATCTCTCCTTGAAATAAAAGAAACATTCTGAGGCTTGTCATCATGAGAGGGGATACCTTGAATATTTCTTTAACAGTGCAATTTCCACCTCTTTGGAACAAAAGATGGCAAATAAAAACTATGAAGAGAGGCAAAGAATATGTATTCTCATCAAATTTCCTTTTTCACATTACTTGAAACACACCCAGGATTGTGAGACTACAGGGTCAGTTCTAGAATCCTGAAAGGTGAGCTCTGGAAAGGGTCTCAGCAGCCTCCTGCCTTCCTCTCTTCATTACTAATGGGAACAGCCTGCCCAAGAGCACAGGGCTGTAGGTCTGGCACACCTCTCTGCACTGCCAGCACACAGGCCTCTTTCCCTCTGACTTCACCCAGCACCTCCCTGGCTGTGCTAAAATCCAGGGATGGCTTCACAGGTTGTACTGAAGCCCGCCACCTTGGCAGACAGTGGTGAGGACAGGAAGGTTCTGCTGGATCTCCCATGCTGGTTTCCCAACCTCAGCCCCGTTCGCATTTGGGGTAATTGCCGTGTTGCTAGGGAGGTGCAGAGCTGTCTTGTGTATCCCTGGCTTGTACCCATTCAATGCCAGTAAGCCCTATGCCCCAAGATCTGACCACTGCAAGTGTTTCCAGACTCTGCCAAGCATCCCCTGCAGGGCAAAAACATTGCCAATTAGGACCCACTACCCCAGAACACATTAAACCACTAAATTTGGGCAGGAATCCCTAAATACAAGCTCAATTCAAATACAGAATAGTGCCTTTACCCACATGACTGACCTTGCCCCTTGCAGGCCTATTATATTTTCCAGGGACACAAAAGGGCTTCAGCCAAGCCTGAACTCCTCATACATGTTAGTCAAACTTCCTCAGAATGTCTTGCACAAGTCAGAGCTTGGTCTGTACAGTGCAGGCCAGTGAGCCTCTGCCCCTGTCCCTGCTGGTGTGCCCAGTGGGAGGGTGATGCAAGCCGCATCCCTTACACATCCTGCCCTGTGAGTGAGGCGGTCACCTGCTTCTCATTCAGCTCACTGAGGCCACACACCAGGGTATCCACAGCCCCCTTTTAGAGAGACCATGGACAGTCCTATGAACCACCTTCAGAGTCGCGAGGAAAGATGCTTACCCACGTGAACAAGAGGCAAAGCCAGCTGTGGGATATCCAAAGAGCTACACATAAGGCTGAAAGCAAACTCAGCAAACCAGGAGAAAAGCCTCCTTTTAAGAGAATCGCCACAAAGGTAACTGAACTACCGTCCCCACATACACATACGTACTAAGTCTCTCCTGTGGATTATTCACTCTCAATATTTCCAAGGTGAGTCACAGGAGGATTAGGCCTCCAACCAAAGCCTGGGCCTCCAAAACCACATGGATTATAGGTTTGTTTGTAATTTTTTAAAGCCTTTCCAAAAACATCTGGTGACATGACCCTAAGAGCTCTTCCCAACTAATTCTAACATTGCCCAACATCCTGGCCACGGACCACGCGCTGCCAACTCCGGCGGGGCCTGGAGCACACAGCCCAGAACGGGCCTCAAAACGTTTAATTAAATGGAGGTACTGCAGGCACTGCCCCTGGTCCTTTGCGTGGTCCTCTCAATTATTTCAGAGCTCCACCTGGTGCGTCTACAGCCCACATGTCCAGCTGTCCATCGGGCATCCTGTCTAGATGACCCTTAGGTCCCTTGAATCCACCATGACCAGATCATAAGCACATCACCTTCCTTTACGGTCCCCCAAATCAAGTCCATTCTCCTCCCTGCTCCCTACCATAACGGATGACCTCATTGTCCTCTCCTCTAGGCAAACGTCACCCTTAACGCCTCCTCCCCTTCCCAGTTTGTTCCCCATAACCCCACAACTATCATCAGAGCCTGTGGCTTCTTCCTCCGTGACAGTAGGGTCAGTGTCACCAGGTACGGACCTTTCCCCCTGCTGCCAACCTAATTCCATCATGTCCTGGCCAGACCACTCTGCCCTGCCACTCTGCTTCCCGCTCCCCCAAGGCCCAGTCCTCCCACGCTGTCTCCTCTCTGCACCTCCCAGCATAGAATACGCCCTCACCTACAGGTCTGAAAACCAGGCCCTCCCAACACCCCTCCTGTCTTCCCAGCCCTGTTTCCTGCTGACCCCTTCTCTGTTCCCTCATGGTGTCCTCTTCCCATGGCTTCCTCTCAAACCACATCTCTGCCCACTCAAGCCACCACCCCTACTTGTCCCCAACAAATACCCTCTGAGGTGGGGCAGGAGGCACCTGGGCTTAGGAATCGTAAGGATCTGAGTTCAGTTTCTGCTGCTGTGACCCTTGACAGGCTACCTAATTGTCTCTCTGAGCCTCAGTTTCCTCATCTATAAAATGGGACAATAACTACTTCGTAGGGCACTGAGGTCATTAAATAACAAATAACATATGAAAACTCTTGACAAAGAGGAGGTGGTGACTGAGGCAGAGTAAACATGAACAAAAGCTTGCAGACCCCCTTGAACAAGATATGTACAAGGGTTGGTGAAGAATCTGGACCTGGAGGGTAGGGGCCCTGCCTGATCTGGGGTAGGAGAGGTGGACACAGGCTCTTTCCAGCAGGGCCCCAAACAACACTATCCCCTGGGCACCCCAGTGCTCAGAACACTCAAGTAATGAGCGTTTGTAACACAGTCTTTTTTTTTTTTTTTCTTTTTCATTTTTGGCTAGAGTCAGTGCCATCTGTGAATTACACTGCAGAGGCCAGGTTTTGGATAATTTGAATAAGGCCTCAGGGAGTCTGAACTAAACATATGTCCCACAAAAATATAAAGTAATTCATATGCTTTCATCTATTAATTGGGAAAAGGAGCTTTTCATCAATGTCTAAATTTTACAACAGTCAGAGAAATGTCAGGTCCCACCACACACGGTACAGCAAAAAGACACCTTCCATCATGCAAGGGTTCTCTGGACAGATGTGAGGGACCCACCAGGATCAGAGACAGTAAACGTGATGAACGGCTTTTGAACAAAAATAAGAGGTGAGTGTGTACTAGTTTGCTAAGGCTGCTGTTACAAATAACCATAAACTTGGGGGCTTTAACTAACAGAAATTTAGTCTCTCACAGATGGGACGTCTGAAAGCAGGCTGCTCCCAGGCCCAGGGACACCCTTCCTTGCCTCTTCCCGGTGCTGGTGGCTCCCAGCAATGCTCTGAGTTCACTATGGCAGCATCTCTTCAATCTGGCATCACGTGGCCTCTTGTCCTCTTTCTATTAGGACACTATAGCCATTGAATTCAAGGCCCACCCTGCTCCCAGGTGACTTCATCTTAACTAATTAAATCCACAAAGACCCTATTTCTAAATAAGAAGGTCACCAAATAAGACTCTGTATAGACATGAATTTTGTGGGGGGACACTCTTCAGCCCACCACAGTGATGACAGAGGAAACTCGGTGAATTTTCTAGAATCATTAGAGCTAAAAGAAGCTCAAAGGTAACCTTCTCCATGGATGTTAACCAGCTTTCTTCTCTGATGCCAACCCCAAGGGATTGTTGGTGGAAATGAAGCAGTGAAGGATGAGAGCAGGGGCCGAGGAGGGATGCCGACCCTGGGCGTGGGGCTGGAGGGGAAGCCCCCGGCTCTGCCCTCACTGGTATGTTTCAACATGCTCGCTCTGCAGGTGTGAAAACTTAGCCTGTGTGAGGCTTGAGTCATACCTCTACTTGGGGTGAATAGGACCAAAGCTCAGCCTCCTGAGTGCACATCTGACAACCAGCTCTTGCAGTAGGTATAATGGGAGGCACCACCTCCCTAAGTCACAAACAAGCCACTTACTGTGTGCCGACACCCAGTCAGCATTCACTCAGTAACCTATTTCACTTGGAAACCTATTTTTCCAACCTAAGATCAAAAAACATCCCTCCTTCAACAAACATTAGTCCCACAGCTACCCCAATACCATGAATGAGTCCTAGGAACACCTAGTCTAATTTGTTGTTTTTGTTCTTGTTTTTTGAGACAGTGTCTCACTCCTTTGCCCTGAGTAGAGTGCCATGGCGTCATCATAGCGCCCAGCAACCTCAAACTCTTGGGCTCAAGAGATCCTCTTGAGTCCCCCAAGTACCTGAAACTATCAGCCTGTACCACACCAACCTAGTTCTATTTTTAGTAGAGACAGGGTCTCATTCTTGCCCAGGCTGGTCTCAAACTCTTGAGCTCAGGCAATCACCCACCTCGACCTCCCAGAATGCTAGGATTACAGGCATGAGCCACCATACCTGGCCCCTAGTCTAGTTTTAAAAGATAGTATAAAGCGATCTGGAGGGACAGAGATGAAGATAAGCCCCGTCTTATGGTTCCACTAACAGGAAGAACACAACCCAGCCTGAGAAGGGAGCATCCAGGAAGACTTTTTGGAGGAGGTGGCTCTGTCAAAGTCTGTAGGACAAACAGGAGTTAGGTAGAGATAGAAAAGGAGAAGGGCACAGCTAATGGGGTGAGCAAAAGGCTCGTTCACTTCCAGAACTGGAGCAAAGGTTGCTGTACCTGTTGTAAATTATATGGTTTTATGTCTCAGAGAAAAATAGACCCACAATGAATTTTTTTTTCAGCAACTGTCACCTGAGCTCTTTCCTGAGCTGGCATTCTACCAGAGAAGCAGAATTATGTAATCTGCTGAGTTTCTGTTTTTGCCTTGGCTCCCGGGGCACTCAAGCTCAACAAATACATCAGCTCAAGTATTTGGAATGCTGGCTTCCCCCACCCCTTCTCTCTATCAGCCTGCAGGCCATGTGGCCACAGGTTCCACACCCCCAGAAGGTTTGTCTGTCTTCAATTTTTACTTTCACAGTCTGATTGTGACACATATGCCTTATGGCAATTCTTATCACAAGGAAATGGGGCATGAATTATAAACATACTAATATGAACATTGGCCAACATTTACATGTAGAGTCCTGGAAGTCTAAAAGCTATAACCCCATCACTTTGAACCGAAGCTCAACTCCACCTGGCTAATCTTTTTCACAAGCCCAACCCCATCAGTTCTGAAAAGAAAGGAATTAATCAGTGGTAAGTAAAGCCATTTGCATCTGGAGGTGGGTGAAGCAAATTCTCTCTGAATGACAAAAGCTGGGAAAAAAAAAAACAAACACTAGTGGTTAATATTCTCTCTGGCCTCTTAAATTCAGTGTACAGCAGAGGGAGAAGACATCTAAGGAGAAAGAGAACAAGATGGTAGTACTTAGATGACTGATGTGTAAAGATGCTTCCTTCAGGCCATTCTCACAGAGACTCATGGAGGGAATAAACAAGTTGAAGGCTCAAACTCACAAAGGTTTTAATAGCCAACAACAAAATTCCACTCCCCCTTTGCTTCCCTTAGCCTGGCAAGTTCCTGGGTAGACTCAACAAGCCGGTGCCTGTGTTGGCAGCAGGCAGCTCAGGGAATACGCGCTGGGAGCCGGGGCAGCTGGGTGGAAACTTTTACTCTTTACCCAGAAGCAGGAGGATCTAAGTATCTGGGGAAAATTAACCAACCAAAAATTATTTTTTAATTGTTTCCTGTGCACGTGGCACTTGTTACGTGTCACCAGAGATAAAATGTAAGGTATCTCCCCTGACATCAAGGAATGCACCCTCTGTTCCCTGGTGAATGCAGAGGCATGAGTGTCAGAGACGCATGGTCTCCCACTGTTCAGTTGTCACGGGAGTGCACTGCATAACTCCAAGAGGCCTAGTCCACCAAGGCTACGTGAAGTCACGGTTCCAGTCCCGGCAATGCTGGGCTTTGGGAACCTCAGCAAGTTACTTAACTGATTTCTTGAAGTGGGAACGAGAGTTGAGAGATTAGACATGTAAGGTCGAGATAGGTCACACGTCGAATAACCACTCATCAACATCAGCTCACCAACTTGTTATCTAATTAGAGAGAGAGGGCATTATATTTGTCATATCAGGCTATAATAATAAAATACAGGTGGCAGACACAACCAATATTTATTCTTTTACAGTTCCAGGGGCTGGGAAGTCAAAGATCAAGCCTTCTGCAGATTCAGTTCCTAGGGAGACCCTCTTTCTAGAGTGAAGATGGCTGCTCCCCCCTGCGAGCTCACGGGGCCTCTCCTTGGTGCCTGCAGGTGGAGAGGGAATGCTCTCTCTTTCCCTCCTCCCATATGGCCACCAATCCAATCAGATTAGGACCCCATCCTTACAGTTTCCTGCAACCTAATCATGTGCTAAAAGCCCTAACTCTAAATACAGTCACATCAGGAAGTAAAGGCTTCAACACACGACTTTTGGGGAGACACAACTCAATCCATAGCACTGAGACAAGGGTAAAGACCAACAGCATAATATTTACTGAGTGTCTACTAAATCCCAGGAGTTGTACTGTCATTATCATCATTTAATCATCAAAGAACCATGTGAGAAAAGCATTATTACTCTCATTTCACAGACAAGGACACAAAGCTCATTAACAGTAATTAACTTAATGAAGGACACACAGCCAGCAAGTGGTGAAACAGATTCAGGCCCAGGTCTCCCTGACTCCAACCTCAACGCTTCTGAAAATCATCTGCTCTGCTCCTTTTTCATTAGATGGCAAACTTTATTATAAAGTTTATAATAAACTACACAGACAGACTATAAATGCCAAGGGCCAGAGAGACAGATTAATAAGATCAGTAGATTCCATTAAGGAGATGAGCTTTTAGCTGAGCTCTTAGGAAGAGTTGGTTCGCGGTATACAGGAAAGAGAGGGAAGGGGAGAATCGAGGTAGGGATAGCAGTGCACCATGCAAGGTAGACTCTGCAGAGCAGAGCAGGGGCCCACTGTGTCACCTGCGGCCTGCGCAGAGAAGCAACATGAAGATGGCTGAACGGGCGAAGAAAGACTCCACAGGGTGAAAAGTCAGGGAGGACAAGGGGATTCACTTCCACAGTAGAAGCAACCGGTGAGGACACCTGAGCAGAGGACAGAGTAAGGACAGTGCTCAGGCTATTGAGGACAGAGCGTGCAGACAGGGAAAGCCGCACCCGCCACTCAGGAATAGAGGAGGCACGTGGTGCTGCCAGGTGAGGGCCCTTAGCTGGTCTCTGCACGTCCCACGTTCTCAGGTTCACTGCCTAGAAAACCAGGAGAATGAAGGCACCATTTATTCCTTCTGCAGAACCTCTGGAGCCCCCTGGACGTGGTGGCGAACTAAGCACCGGGGCAGACAGACCATGAAGCCTACACGCAGAGGAGAGAGATGGTAAACGGTAACAAATGCACGGGGAGCGATGTGCTCTGTGGAGGAAAAGGCCAGGTGGAGACCAGCAGGAGGGCCCAGAAGAAATCTCTCTGAAGAGAGGCAACCTCAAAAATAAGGTGTCATCTTCATGTTATAATGCACACCTTATAAATACTATAAAGAAGTGTTTCTTTTTAGAGTGTGTAAAACAAAAAACAAGAAAAGAAAGATTATAAAATCTCTAGATACCTTCCTAACCTTTTAGACTCAAGTAGCTACAGCTTTTTCACAGCATTTCAAAAACATCCTTTCGTTTTGTTTTTACCCTGCACAGCCGTGGGCTTCTAGCGGTACCCGATCAAGATGGAAGATTTTCGCCAAATGATTTCCACCACTTTCTCAATTGACATGGTTCCCAGAGAATTATACTCTTCATAGCTCTTATCATTAACCTTTTACATTTTTCATTTTGATAAAACAAGAAGAAAGTATATAAACAATTCAAATGATTGCACAAATAAAGCATGCTATAAAGGCAAAGATGGAAAAGCTGTTGAAATTGATCTGACGGCTAGCAGGCCACAAGGGCATGGCTAGAAATAGGCACTGGATGACGTGTGTGTAGCCAAATTCACCGCACACAGGGTGGTCTCACAGAAATGGCCCAAGCTGGGCACGAAGACAGGGAGGACTGCTGCCCTTTAGCCCAAAGCGGAGGGCTGGATTCAAGGAACAACAAAGCTCTTTCCAACATCACAATTTTATGGAACAAAGACTTTTTTTTTTCAGTTGTATAAACCATAAAAAATTCTATGTTAGGAATGTTTTCAGCCATATATCTCAATATGATAGCTACACACGCACACAGAGTATCTAAAAAAGTATACACATTTTAAGGAAAAAAATTGTATTAAAAATTGTAATCCTCAATACATACCACCATTTGTTATCTTGTATTTTTTTTTTTTTTTTTTGGCCGGGGCTAGGTTTGAACCTGCCACCTCCGTTATATGGCACTGGCGCCCTACTGCCACAGGCACCACCCTATCTTGTATCTTTTGTAATAGCCGAATTACAACATGTTAGCAGTATACCTATGTATTACAATTTTCATACAATTCTTTCCATCTTAAAATGTGTGTATTTTTTTTGGCACCCTCTATGTATATATATATGTGTATGTGTGTCACACATACGTACATATAAACACACACTTTTTTAAAAAGGAAAACTGTTACTTTAAGAAAATGATAAAGCGATGAAACACAGTAATATATTTTTCAATCAGGAGACCAAAATACTGAATCTGTGAGCTGGGAGGTGTGGCTCCCCTCCATGAGGACTTCAGCAGTCAGGAGAGGCAAGGGACTCTTCCAGAGGGGTTTCTGGAGATTTTGGTCATACGAAAGATTCAATATTTTGGCACTTCCTTGGGACATTTTTATTTTCTTTAATACCTGGTGTTTTATTTTGCTAGGTCTCCCCCTCCCCAGAATAAAGGCACATTCAATAATAAGAATTCTCTAGTATCCAATACAAAATGATCCTGCTTGTCGGTTTGGAGAAAAAGCAAATTGCCCTATGAGTTAGGATTTCCTCTTTTTGGAAAAAAAAAAAAGCAGCTTAGAGAAAATCCCTAAACATGGTCTCCAGCAGCCAAGGTTAACGGTGGATCCAGCCTGCCACAGTGCAGAGGTGAAAAGGACTGGTACACAGGAAACTGTGTTTATCTATCATGTTGGGTCTCTTGAGGTCAGTTATGAAGGGTGAAGACTGGGAGAGAGAATTACCTTGAACCCAGGAAACAGCCCAGCTGCCCATCATCAGTCCCAGACCGACCTTGGTTTTCAAGAACAGTGAGAGTCCTTCCTCCTCCTCAAAAAGCAGCCCAAGTCAAAGAGCCCGATTGGTCCTCAGAAGTAAAATGTTACATTGGCAATGCAAGACACTCGATAAAAGTGTCTTTGGATGTTTAGTAAAACCAAGGTCATACAGACATTGAGTCATCGTGAGCAAAGTGGCCTGAACATTAATAATTTCAAAGGGATCCACCCAGTTTCTCCTGTACGAAGAACTCGTTTAACTTGGGCATTCACAGTTGTGCAAACTGAGTCTCATGATTTCATGTTTCAACTAAAAGGACATTCTGCTGAAGAACACACTACCCCAAACAAGAGCTGTGTCTTCCTGATCCCAGGTCTTAGATCAGCCATGAGTAAGAAATGCTGGACAGGTATTACACCGGTTGTCCCAATTAAAGCCTTAGCACTAGAGGACTGGAGAAAAGGACCAGGTTGGGCCCATAAACAACTCAAACTCACAGTACAAAGTGGAGAGCCAAGAAAGTCACCTGCTCTTAAGGAAGGTCACTTTCTGAAGAACAAGTCAGACTTTGAGATGAGTTTCATGAATAAATCTAAAAAGCAAAGCTTTTCCCCTGCCCATCAACCTCGCACCACCTTCACCTAAAGAAACAATAAAAGCCTTTCCTAAAATGATTTCTTTTAGAGAAAAGAGAGAGAGAGAGGAGAGGAGAGCGGGGAAGAAGGAAAGGACCACACTAGCACTCACTATAAATCACTTTCAATAAAGAAAGCAAAGTTCAAGTGCATGATAAATAAGCAAAGGTCCCCAAAGAGAGCCCACTGGCCCACGATCTGCTTGCAGCCTGTGTAGCAAAAACTGTAATCCTATAAGACCTTCCTCCTTTTGTTGTCAGTATCAGTGGGCCCCTCATTCGCCTTCAAAAAAATGGGGAGTAACCAGGCATGGTGGCTTACACCTATAAACCCAGCTCTCTGGGAGGCCAAAGTGGGAAGACTGCTTAAGTCTGCTTTAAGGCCCAGAGTTTAAGACTACCTGAACAGCATAGCAAGATCCAACTCTAAAATTAAAAAAATTAGGTATGCATGGTGACATATCTAATATCTAAATAGTCCTAGTTACTCAGGAGGCTGAGGCAGAGGCGCCCAGGAGTTCAAGTGTAGTGAGCTATGATGGCACCACTGCACTCTAGCTGGGGTGATACAGTGAGACCCCATCTCTTAAAAAAAGAACAAACGGGAGAGGAAAGCAAAAAGCAAACTACCCAAGCCATTTGCCTCCTAACTTTCTGGCTTCTTTAATGCAAATGCAGTCATATTTTTCAAGTCTATGTTCCCGAAGGCGTATTAGGCGTGAAAGAGGTTCCAAGCTCAGGAGCCCCAGGTTCTGGATGCAGACCTCTCCGGGTGCCCGCTGGGAGGCCTCCTTGATGGCTCAGTTCCCTCCTCTGACAAAGGACCCAGTCTCACTGCATAAACCCGAAATACCTTCCATTGGGTTTGATTCTTGAAGTCTTTCAGTGTAGGCAGCAAATCATAGCTCATTGCTACTGCTTGTGTGGCTCTGTTTGTTTCCTAGGGCCCTTATTACAAAGTAACACAAACTAGATGGCTTAAAACAACATAAATTGATTCTTGCACAGGTTCTGGAGGCTTGAAGTCTAAAAGCCAGGTGTCAGCAGTTTTGGCTCCTTCTGGAAGTTCTGACAATCTGTCCCATGCCTCCCTCCTAGCTTCGAGTGACTCTGCAATCCTTGGCGGCCTGTGACTTATAGGACATGTCACTCCAATCTCTCCTCCTCTTCACATGGCGTCTCCCTCATATGTGGTCTTTGTCTCTTTATTTCTTATAAAGATGCCAGTCACATTGAATTAGGGGCTGCTCTAATCCAGGATGGCCTCATTATAACTTGATTGCATCTTTTCCAAATAGTCATATTCACGAGAGAGTAGAAACTCAACAAATCTTCTCAGGGGACACGATTCACCCCACAACACTTGCTTGGACAGGTGAATGTAGGGAGCATCATGAGAAATCCAATAATGAGGCTGTGAGAATCATCTGCTATTTCTGAACAGATTATCTGAAAACTTTCACCACCAGTGTCTCCCAATTGCTAAGAGTAAGCACTGCCCTCAGTCTACCACGGCCTGGTGGCAGCCGTGAATGGAGCTCCCAACAAACCACCACACCTCACTACTAGGGTAAACAAACAGCACCAAGTATGTAAGTCAAACATTTTACACAGGGGGAAAAAAAGATCAGTTGGATTACGCCTCGTAAGACTCAACCACTGCTAAAAAAAAAATAATAATAATAATAATAACCATCTAGCACCAAATCACACCTGCAGAGACAGCAGGCTTATCCAGAGTGAGGCGGAAATGACAGCAGCAGCCTCAGAGGGGAGAGAATGGAAGAGAAAGAGCCCAGCCCACAAGTGGCCCAGGAAATCAGGTAGGGGAGATGATAGAGAGGACCACAAGCACTCTTCGCCACCCCAACTTCACTGCAAGTTGCAGGCAATTCATAAAGAAATTTGCTTTGTCACAGTTCTGGAGGCTGGGGAACCCAAGGTTAAAGGGCTGGTGTCTTGCAGGGGGCGTCTTGTTGGGTCATCTCATGGTGAGAGGTTCAAGGGCAAAGAGAGGAAGAGAGGGAGGAAAGGAGAAAGACGCTGAACTTGTCTTTTTACATTATAATAAGGAGCCTACTCCTACGATGACAACAGTCATTGAGTCTTAAGGGCAGTGTCCCCAGGACCCAAGAAACTATCTAACTAGACCCCAGCCTCATCTCCAAACATCACCACATTGGGGGTCAAGTTTCCAACACATGAACTTTAAGGGGATACATTTAAACCACAGCAGGAATTCATGAACACGTTTTGATAACGGAGATAACATCATCAACAGAAATGTACAGAAAGAAAGAAAAAAACCCAGCAGCTCAAGGTGGACTGGTCTGGCCTAAGACATCCAGCCAGGTACACGCACGTACTAAGGGTGCCCGCGTGACTGCACACGCACCTAGAATGCCACTGCCGCAGAAATAGGATACTGAAGTCACTATTCTCTAACCTGGGGAAATGGTCAGAAGTGCTGATCCAACTGCTGCTGAGAGACCCAAGAGAGAACAAGGGCCCCAGCAGACCCCGAAGCATAGCCAGTGGCTCCCCAATGACACCAACTCCCAGGATTTTAATAATGGCCTGGGATAGGGCTTTGAAGATCACACACAACCCATTTGGACTGTTTCCACATGAAAAGGCTCTTCTGCAGAGTTAGTACTGTGAGGACAAGCTTTATTCCATCACTTCCCCAGAGCATTTTTGAAATCATATGTTTATAAACAACACTGTTGTGGGAGCTGCCATATCTGGCTACTTAGGGCAGACTGTGTTGACACTGGTTAGCCGATGTGGTCAAAGCCTATGATTAAAGACAAAAGTACCCTGTGACTGAAGTTTGGGAACCATGGGTCTAAGCTGACGCACCTTACAAATGAACATATTAAATGGACACAACCGGCCCAGAAGAGAAGGTTTATTAAATCAGTGGAGGAATCTAAGGTTCAGAGAGGTGCGGGGACCTGCCCAAGGTCGCAGAGCTGGTAAGTGACCAAGTTGGCTCAGGAATCCGAATCTCCTGATTTAGTGTTCTATGTACCAACCAAGCTTTCTTTTATCAACTTGCACAAAAACCAAAAAGCATACCTCCCTCTTCTGCCCTCCCACAGAACCTTCTACAGTATATACCATGCTGTGCAGTCATTATTTCTATGTTTACCTCTCACACCAGACTGGAAATTCCTCAAGGGCAGGGTCTATATCATCATCATCCTGTTTCCCTAGTGCCCAGCACAAGCCTGAAGTTTATAGGAATGAAGTCAACATCAGCTAAATGGATAAACAAGTTCTGAGAAAGTTTAGGGCACTATAAAGAAGTGGTATCATCACGTTATTACTTTTTTTTTTTTCCCCCAGACAGTCTCAAGCTGTTGCCCTCAGTAGCGTGCTGTGGGGTCACAGCTCACAGCAACCTCAAATTCGTGGGCTTAAGTGATTCTCTTGCCTCAGCCTCCCAAGTAGCTGGGACTACAGGCACCTGCCACAACACCTGGCTGTGTTGTTACAGTTATCGTTGTTGTAGCTGGCACAAACTGGGTTCAAACCCACCAGCCCTGGTGTATGTGGCTGATGCCCTATGCACTGAGATACAGGCACTGCCATTATTACTTCTTTTTTTAATAAATAAATGGTCCTTCCAACCTTTCACTGTTTTTTGTTTTTTTTTTTTCTTTTTTTTAACAGAATATGACTGTCACCCTGGGTAGAGTGCCGTGGTGTCATGATCACAGCAACTGCAAATTCTTGGGCTCAAGCAATCCTCTTGCCTCAGCCTCCTGACTAGCTGCAACTACAGGTGCCTGTCACAACACCCATCTACTTTTTCTATTTTTAACAGAGATGGGGGTCTCGCTGTTGCTCAGGCTGGGAGCTCAAATAATCTGCCCATCTCGGCCTCCCCGAGTGCTAGGATTACAGGCCTAAACCACAGCACCCAACCCAACATTATTATTTATTAGATATTATTATTTCTGAGAAATAACCCTCTCCCTAGTATGAACTGATCTCTAAGGATGAGGGGTGGGGACCAAAGAGAATGAACACAGAGCTTATCAAACAATACTTAAGTTGAAAATCCTGTGGTCATACTTGTCACTGCTTCTGGGCAATTTGCAAACTCTACACATAGTGTCAGTACCAAAACACAAAATCAAGTCTTTTGCTCATCAGGAAGAACCTGTGTAGATCAGCGTCCACAGACTCAGTCAGAGACTGAAATTCAAGGACATTTGAGTAATTAATGAAACAAAGAATTTGGTAAGTTTTAGAATATTTTCAAGGATTTAAGCACATTTTCAGGGGTCACAGACAGAAATGATAAGCAACTTATAAAAGACAAAGTATATTCAATGACTCAAAATGAGACACTTGAAGGAAAACAAATCCCACATAAAAACACAAGTTCATGTCCATTTTTAATTAGAGTCCATGTCCATGAGGAGGGTGAAGCAATGAACTGGTGCAGAGGAAAGTGCAAGTGCATCAAGCCAAGAGGCACAGACCAAGGTTCTCCACACAGACGTGTGGTTTTAGAAAATCACTTACACTGTTTGGACCCCAGACTCTTCTTCATCTGGGAACCAACATCCTCTTCAAGGATTCCAGGGAGAAGAACTCACCAGCTAAGAAGCCAATAAATTGTGCTCAAGTCAACTTTAACAAAAGTGACACACCCCCAGGTAACCTACAATTAGGGAAGTTGCACAGGACAGGGACCAAATCTCCCACTTCTGAATCACTTAAGCCACCTCTTTCCTTGATGGGCACACTGTGGTTCTAAGAGTTGGGTTTCCTCTCTTTCCTTTGCTAATTTTTGTTAAGGGGGTGGGAGTGACAGCAACAGGAAGGAAGGCGCTGCTGGCCACTTAAGGTAGAGATAGCAATCTGGGCAAACCCACAGTATTATGGTGGACTGGAAAGAATTTAAGATGTGTTCTTTAGAGAAAGCTGTTCATGCAAGGTACACAATAGCAAATCAGTGTTCAAGAAAAGGTAAACCTAAGTTTATAGTTGAATCGGTGGCTTATGGCTTATCGAAGATGTCTCATGAGTACCCAATATATGCCAGGCAACCTACTGGTCTCAGGATATGCAAAATGTATAAGATATGGTCCATACTCTTATCCTAGGGTAACAAGAAAAGTGAAGGGAGGACTTTGAGTAGGGACAGACATTAAAGAGATAATTACATTGCAAAATAGTCTTGTAAAGTAATGAGCACAGAGTTTGGGTAACAAAAATTTAAATAGGAAGGGATGGTCTGGGGAAGGTTTTGCAGAGATGCAGGTTAGCTGGGTTTTGCAAGCCGAGATGCAGCATCCAAAGGAGTAAAGCAGAAGAGCATTCTAGGCAGAGGGAACGGCCTGTGAAGGTGAAGGTCAGTATTATCACACATGGCCTTTCGGGGGACGAGGAGTCCCAGCACGTAGCTGTGGGACTGGAGCATCAGAATGATGACTGGAGCACAGGCTAGAAGGGAACAGCTTCCTTAATGGTCTGGGGGAAAAGCAGGAAGAGTACAGGGGCACAGATCAGAAAGAAATAAAGAGACACGTCAACCAACTGCCATAAACAGACCTTCTCTGGGTTATAATTTGAACAAACAATTTAGAATATTTTTAATCAGATAAATTCTAACACTAACTGCATTATTTGATTAATTTGTTTTTAGGTGTTACAATGGTTTAGGATATTTTCAAGGATTTAAGCACATTTTGTGTGTATATGTGTGTCTTTAAGAGTCCTTATGCATCAGAGATACTTTCCAAAGTGTTTACAGACACAATGATATTAAAATACATGCAATGTTGCCAAGGATTTACTTCAAAATAATCCAGCAAGGAGGTGAGGGGTGAGGAGGAGCAGGGGGAGACAGAATGAAACAAGGGTGACATGCTAATGATACATGTAAGTGGACTCCCGGGGTTAGGGTTAGGGTTAGGGTTAGGTTAGGGTTAGGGTTGCACTTTACACCAGGTATATACTTGTGATGTCACGTTGTACATGACAGTCCATAATACTACATCATTGAAATCTTCCATAATAAACAATGAAAGAAAGATCTTATATGCTCTGAAGGTTGTAAACTGGATACGCTACTGAGTCTTGCTTCTCAAATATCAGTGTGAAGAACTGTTTGAGGAGTTTGCTAAAATGCAGATTCCCAGGCAGCACCACCAGAAATTCTCATTGAGAAATTCTCATTCTCAATCTGGGCTGAGCCCCTGAAACCTGCCTTCTAATAAATACTCTAGATCTGTCATCCTTCACCCCCGTGTGGACTGGTACCGGTCCATGGCCTGTCAGGAACCGGCTGCACAGCAGGAGGTGAGCGGAGGGTGAGCCAGCTGAGCTTCATCCGTATTACGCCCCTGTCAGTGGCAACACCACCTGAGCTCTGCCTGCTGTCAGATCCCCACCCAGCCCGGCCGTGAAAAAATTGTCTTCCATGAAACTGCTCCCTGGTGCCGAAAAGGTTGGGGACTGCTGCTCTAGACCATTCTAAAGCTAGTGGTCAGAGCAACACTTTGACACAAACCACCCTGAGCAATAGGAACCACTAAGCCTACGACAACAAAGGCAGGTGGCAGCACTGGAGAAGACAGGGAAGTGAAAGTGGTAAGGGGGGCTCCTACTCTCAGAAGACCACGCCGTCTCACGGTGCTAGTAGATGAGAAGGAATGGCTGGAGAGCGATTTAGGGGGCAGAATAAAGGGACCTTTGGAAGTGATCTGGTACGAGATTGAAGACAGAAGCATCAGGAATATTCCCCCAGTGTCCCCCAAGGTCCCACTCTCCTGCCTCTCTGCATCCTCACAGCACCTGGGGCAAAAGCCTCTCCATTCCAAGAACGCAATAACTTGAGTTCCCCTTACCTCAGCTTCCTGCAGGAAGGGTTAATATTACTGTACTTACCTACAAGGCCAAAAGGAAAAAGATCTCAGTCACCATTTGAAACAGGAAGAGGGAAAAACACACCCCAAAATTACCAGATCCAAAGTGGAAGACAGAGAGGGTGAATCGCTCATTTCATTTCCCTCTAAACTGCTTAAATTCTGGAAGAGGCAACAGGTTAAAAAGAATTGGTGACACCAACAAATAAAAGCCATGGTCAATAAAACAAGACTTATTAAATAAAAGTAAGAGCAAAACACTTAAAATGAGAAATATGCGGCAGTAGACTTGTTCCTTTAGTCATTTAAATCCACGGAATGTTATTTACTGACAGCTAAGGACTTTTTCTCCATAATTCTGTAGACAGCAAGAATTTCTGCAGTGGAGACTAGGGCTGCTACTGCAGGAACCTCCAAGGCATCAGAAAGGATCACTGGACTCCTTCCAACTAACTCTGTGTGTGTCATGCCTGGGCTCAGAAAGGTCCAGGGGCTCCCTACCACCTTTCGAACAAAGTTCCTTGGCACTCAAAACCCCAAAGTCGAGCTCAGCACACCTTCCCGAACCTATTTCCTTCCCCATCCCATAGTTACCCTCTGCTTCAGCCAAACAATGTAAAAGGAAAAGCAAGGACGTCTCAGACCTCAGGCTCAACATCTGCGTGTGTCATTTCAACAAACCAACCACTGAGCACTGAGCCTCTATTTTCTCACATGTAAAAAGCACCTAATATCTACTCTGCACTTGTTGGAGAGCTATAAGGCCATGGATAGAAATGCCTCGCACAATTCCAAACAGCACCCATTGTGAAAATCAGTTCCCATTTGCACAGTCTTCCACCATACACATTCCCCTCCTCTGCGTCCAAGTCAACTCTGAAGACCCAAAGGACCTCCTCTCTCCTTGTCACCAGCCCCAGTCCTGGTCACCCTGAAGGAACCAGCTAGTAAAAATTCTGTCTTCTCTCCAAGACCCCCCTTGGCCCTGCCATGGCACTGCTAACCCTTACGGATCATTTTCTCTTTTAAATTCCCAAAGCGTGTAATTCTGGCCATTGGCCAATCCCTTGGCAATGAGCAAAAGACACTCTGCAATCTTCCTCGTCTCTTTTTGTTCTTGCCCAGTGTCCTCCATCAGAGTTTTATAACCTTTTCCTTATCTCTGGTCCCTGGCATAGAATAATTACATTTTGCCCTACTTTGAAAATATCAAGGCAATGACATGGGCTAGTACCCACTGGTTAGCAAAGAACTACACATATTATCCCATCTCTTGATCTTAAAAGTCAGGACAACTTGTTTTGCATAGCTGACGTTTATTCCTTTCTGGATTGGAGGGTTAGAGTTCATAGTTTCTGGTAATCACTCAACCCTGTGATTAGAAGCAATCTGAGGGCAGCTGGCATGAAGGAGTAGCCACCAAAGAAAAACTCTTCTAGTCTGGGAACTGCCAGCCCCAAATCCACGGAAATGAAAAAAAGGCAAAAGAAAAAAAGGTCCAGGACAATAAACTCACATTTCCCTAGCATGTTAATTCCTATCATCTTGAGAGGTATTTTACAGGACAAAAAGAGAAGAAGAAAGAATAAAATACTCCAAAGTTCCTTTTTATTTTTATTAATAAAATGTTTTCAAAAGATCACAGGAAATGTTTTTGTTGTGGTTATGTTTCAAGCCCAGCCCAGCCCAGCCCATCCCAGCCCAGCCCTGAGGGATGATGAGAAGATCTGAGTA
The DNA here is from genome assembly GCA_963574355.1 of Loris lydekkerianus. Taxonomy (NCBI): domain Eukaryota; kingdom Metazoa; phylum Chordata; class Mammalia; order Primates; family Lorisidae; genus Loris; species Loris lydekkerianus. Next base: position 21,594 of record CAUYPK010145535.1, read on the forward strand.
GTGATCTTGATTGGGGGGCAGATTTACCCCGTCTGGACCAGGGCTCAACACCTGACCCAGGAAGAGTCCAAAGGTCTGGAATGATGACAAGGGCCCTGCATAGGGATGTGGCGCTGACGCTGCTTGGCAGTAAGCTGATCACATCATAGAGGCTGGACCAACATGCCAGCGAACAGGCCAACAGAATGAGGCCACAGAACTCAAGAGCCACACAGGGGAAGCCAGACTGCAGAGAGGAGAACATCCCACCAGAGACAGGCAGGATGAGCATCCAGGTGGCGGCAGGTGGATGCAGGGAGCAGTTCCGATCGCCACGGACCTGACACGCACTTGGTTGCTCTTTGTCACTACTCCAAAGGACTGATGATGATGTTCGTGGGACAAGCACTCTTTTACTTAAGCCAACTCAGGTGGCTTTCTTGATCTTGCAACCAAATGTTCCTTGACCAGGACATTCTTCTTTAAGCTAAACTAAATAACTTCCTCCAGGAGATTCCTCTTATATCGATTTCAACTGACAGCAACTACTTTTGTCTGATTTATTACTGCTGTAAGCCCTTCCTTCTGGAAAGGAGGACGGCTGAAATCTCTTTTAAAGCTGGACCGATTTTACACCGTCAGGGCCAGCGTGTGCGGCCCCATATTATAGCGTCCCCCACAATGCATCTAAACTAGTTTAGTCAGCTTACCCATTCCCTGAGAGCAAGGGGACTACCACATCAGTAACTCCGTTGCTAAGGCAACTGCTTACTTTCCATATCAACTGCAAACTCGTTGCTATGGCGACACATATACAAGAAAAATTCCTCTTTCTAGCCAGGGACCAGATGGCAGGGAAGTCACAGAACCATGGGTTAGGGGCTTTGCTAAGTGAGATGTTTATTGCAGTACATTCTTCTCATCATATCAGAGATACGACCGTCTCTGAACATATTTAAAAGTTGCATCCTTGGTGCAAAAACAAAGGTGTGTTCTCTTCTGCCTGCAAAACTACAGCCGATAACTACATGTACATCATTGTTGAATTCTGAGTTTCCCCCTCTGAATGTCAACCTCTTTTGTTTTTGTTCACCAAGCTGAATATACCCCCAAGATGAATTCTCTGGCCAAACAATAATGGAAAAATATAATTTCCTGAGAAGAACTAAAATAGAAGTTTGATTTCACCTCCTTTCTGAGGGGTAATCCGGAACTCTCTTATCTTCCCAGCTATGCACTAATGTGTCCGGGATTTATACCTCCACCCAGACTTCTCCACTGAGCCTGAAACTCACCTATCAAACCTATCTCAGTTCCACTTAGGTGTCCAAAACCCATCTCAAATTTAAATAGTCAAGAAAAAAAAAAAAGAATGTTCAGGGCTAGGAGTGGTGGCTCACGCCTGTAATCTCAGTGCTTTGGGACGCCGAGGCAGGAAGATCGCTTGAGGCCAAGAGTTCAATACAAGCCTAAGCAACAAGGAGAGACCCTGTCTCTTAAAAACAAACAATAACAAAAAATAAAAACCATAGAATTTTTGCTCTAACCCCCCATCCCACCCCCAACTCTAATCTGCCCACACACCTTTACCTGCAACCCCTGACCCTGGGTCCCTCCATGCCACCACTATTTCCAGCATCTCTCACTTGTATCTCCAGAACCACCCCCAGATAGATATTTCCTCCTACTGTACCTATAAACACATCATTGCCCCCTTCCTAATATGTTTTCTGCCAGGTCTCTGCACTGTTCCTCCAGCATCTAGAGCCTCTGGCACCGCAGGGCCCTTCACTTGCTGTTCACTCTGCCCAGATCTTTGCACGGCTGTACCCTTCTTGCCAGTCAAGCCCAGTCGGCTCCTCTTGAAAAGCTCCTGCCCTCCTTTCCACTCCTCTCTTAGGCATCATCTGTTTTATTTCCTCCACTGCAAGTCTCATGATTGAATACACGGCCTATCCCGTCCACACGTGGAACTACTGTTTAACATGCACCGACTCGCACCCACTCGCACCCCTACCCTGTGGCTGGTCCAGGAGTAGAGCCAGGGGCTTATCACAGGTCACCACTGTATCCCCAGCACCGGGAACAGCACCTGGCACTCCCTGAAGTGTAGCATGAAAGACCCACTGCTAAAAATGCTTCCATAAGGGCTGAAGGCACTTCTTTCTTTAAGCTCAGAGTCTACCTTTCACTTTTTTTTTTTTTTTCTTTGACACAGAGTCTCACTATGTCACCCTTGGTAGAGTGCTGTGGTGTCACAGCTCACAGCAAACTCCAACTCTTGGGCTTAAGCGATTCTCTTGCCTGGGCCTCCCGAGTAGCTGGGACTACAGGTGTCTGCCACAGGCCTGACTATTGTTTGTTGCAGTTCGGCCAGGGCTGGGTTCAAATCTGCCACCTTCGATATATGGGGCCGGCGCCCTACTCACTGAGCCACAGGCGCCGCCCTACCTTTTACTTTTCAACTAGGTATTCTGCAAAGCCTTAGAGCCATGGCAGCAAATGGCCAATTCTCGCTTTACATGACCACATCTACAAGGTTCGAAGGAACTCAGAATTTGGTGAAGTATTCCAGGAGTGCCTAGTGGGACTGTGCCTCCACTCTGTGCCAGGCTGCCTGACTCCCATTCCCAGAAACTCTGGATTCTTCCTCCTCTGCTGTACCCACGATTAGAGTCTGTGCTCACATAACTTGGCCTTTACTTCTAAAAACAAAGCATGGGCAAACGTTCTGCTAGCTGAATGTTTTCTGTCTAATGACATTAGTTAAGTCACTTATCGGTCTTGTCCCTAGAGGAGGACAGTCCCAGCCTTCTGTGAGGCACTTCACAGACTTCAATAAATGCAAGTAGACAATGAACTCAACCCCATGGGGCCCAGAGGGAAATCCCACACACCCCACGAGGATGAAAGGGAGAGAAAGAAGGGTAATTGGAAAGCCTTTCCCCCTGAGAAGCACATAGTCGCTCTGCCTGTATTTACTGTCTCCTGCGGAGTTCACAAGCAAAGGTACTCAAACAAGCACAAGCCCGCACACACACATAAATCAAACACTTCATTCTGTTCACAGAACTGTCTATAATCTTGCATAGCAGCCCATCAAATTATTAACTAAAAGAATAACTTCACACTACTCTCTATCTTTCAAGCATATATTTCCCTGCTTCTCTTGTTATCATACTGGGCACAGACCACATCTTCACCTCAATCAAGCTATTGCTTTTATAGATATTAAATGCAATTTAGCCAGAATACCTTGAGGCACAACCTTGGTTAACTGGAATGTTTAAAAAATGGGTTGGTATTTCTGCTTTACCTAAGTTACTACAGCAATTTAGCGATTTAAAGTTTTTTTCCTTGGCATCTCAGCTCCTACAAGTCCTCATTTGTATTTACATAATCCTCCAAACACTCTCCTTCCTTTTCTCTGACACTGTTCTAATAACTCCGGGGTCCAGCAACACTGGTCTCCTAAGTATCTAGATCTTTGATGCAGAGAATTCCATCCTTACTTACTAACAGAATCAACACTGCATTTGGGGTCGCAAGGGCTCCAGCAAAAGACCACATTTCCCAGCCAATGATATGAAAGCAGAATGTGAGGTTTCTAGAAAAGGCCTGTAAACCTGCTAAGTCATCAAGACCCCCCCTCTGGCCTTCCTGCTTCCCACAATGAGAACGTGGCAGTGGACACCATTTGGACCATCAAAAGTCTGAGAATGGAAACCAGCAATGCCCTAAGAACTGTAGGGCAGAAAAATATACAGTATTATACATCTCCCCCCAATTCCTCAAGACCTGTTTCTCGCAGTGGAGAAATACACTTCTAAATTTGTTTGAATCACCGCTACATGATTTTCTATAATAAACACTCAAATCTCACTCTGCCTAACACATTTCAGAGACCTCATGCTTGTTCCCACAAACAATGCTTTGTTAATTTATTTAAGCGAATATAAGAAATATTCGGGTGGCTCCTATGGCTCAAGGAGTAGGATGCCGGCCCTACCAGAGGTGGCGGGTTCGAACCTGACCCTGGACAAAAGCTGCAAAAAAAAACAAAGAAAGAAAAAAAAAAAAAGAAATATTCAGAACTTGCTCATCTTGATCTTTCCTTTCAGCTCCCACTGCCCTTCCTTAATTTCAAATGATTCCAGTCTCTCATTGATCCAATGCTTATGGTGGCTTATTCTTTCTTTTGTTTTCCTGGAATGTAAGCTTCTAAAAGGCAAGAACCAAATCTCACTTTTTCTTTTAACTTTTGACATCATAAAGTAATTACACTGAATATGCTGAACATAATATAAACATAGGGCCCTCAACGTCCCCCTGAGGAACTACTACAGTAATATGAAGGTATCACATCAGAACACCTGGAGCACATTCCTATCCTCCGAAAGCTTTAGGTCAGTGTGGACGCCAACGGAGCCAAGCGATAAGTCTTTACGGGATTTTTTAGATCTAGTCTCTGAGAGAAGCAGCAAGTAAGTGACAAGGATGGGTAATAGGAATAGAATACTTTGAGGGGTCCATGAAGCCAGAATCTGTCAGTAAGAAAAGATGCATGCCTAATAAACAAAGCAGCAACAAAATAATCATTACATTAGCCTTTACATTAATGTGTGTGTGTACCTTCTGTTTCAAAGGCAAAAAAAAAAAAAAAGTCTATTGGAAATGTGGTGGAGTTTTCTATAAAATCTAAACTGTCCCACCATCTTGCCAAAGCTTAAGAGCATTAAGATGAGCCAGGGCTCCATGAGAGAGCATGGATTAATCCAAACAACCTATCACTTTTTCTAAAAAGGCAAAACTCAAATAGAAAGTCAATGTGCCAACTTCCTATATTATTTACTGCGGAGAACTATTCCACAGCTGACGTGATTTCAAAGGGAAATTCCTAAGCTTCTTCAGCCCAACAGGGAAGGGCTGTGTGACCACCAGCAAGTTCTTTAACCACTCACAGCTTAAATCCTCATCTATTTGAAGAAAGAAAATAATAGGGCCTTATTCATAGGGTTGAAGTGAGGAAGAAATGGGACACACCGCATATGGAAAGCAGGAAGAAGTGTTTCATATATGTCAGCTGTTGTCTGTCATTACAAAATACCACTGGTTCTTCACCACTCCTTGCTTAGAGGCCCCATGTGGTGGCATACACCTGTGGTCTCAGCTACTTGAGAGGCCTAGGAAGGAGGCAAGCTTCAGCCCAGAAGTTCAAGATGACGCTGGGCAACATAGGAAGATCCCCATCTCAAAACAAACAAACAAAAAACAGAAGAATCTAGAAACTAAGGATACAAAACACTGGGATCTTCCTCCTAGAAATGTGCAATACGCATAGTCACATGACAAGTTGTCAATAATTTTAGGGAGTCCATAGAGCCTCTAAAATGCAAAGACCACCGAGTTAACTGCAAACTCTCGCCGAGACATCCAAAGAGGCCCAGCATCAAACCTAGAACCAGGTATCTCATATTCCAGTGCTGTTCTCCTTCAACCAAGTCATGTTTCCCAATTTATAAGCCAAAATTATATTTAAAGCACCACTTAGCCCGGAACATAACATACTTTTATACAATGTTTCCTTTGTAAACTTTCTTAGGACAATGTTTTTTGTTAAAGTAGCAAGAGGAGGAGTTAAAAATAAAAAGCACAGAAATAGAAACACACATACCTGGGACAGTATAATCTAATCTATAAAAAAATAACTGTACTTCTCATTTACAAATACTAAGGTTAGCACATGCTAATCATGCAGACTTAAATTTAAGACCTGTGTTTAGGATGTATAAAACTTAATCCCAAGCTTTAAAACTCTACCTTAGTTGATGAAGGCAAAGATCATCATACGTGAGACTGTAAAAAAATAAAAATAAATTAAAAAAAAAAAAAAGGCTGATAAAGAACATTACAGAGTAACGTACAGGTGACCCCACAGGAACCCCTGGCTCAATGCCAGCGTCCTCAACAGCGGGTCAACCAGGCTTCCCAGAATGATGCAGCAGGAAGGACACATAGCAGTCCAGAATACGACCTTGACCTTAGTGCTTACTTCCACTTTACTGCACATATGATGAGAGAAACGAGTTAAATGAAATCACCAGGAGGCAAAGAGAACATGGGGCATTCTAGAACCCAGCAGAGGTGTCTTTAACTGAGAATGGCATTAAGTAGGGGAGAAGGCATAGCCTGCTCTAGACTAAAACTGACTTAAGAGCGGCACCCATAGCTCAGTGGTTATAGTGCTGGCCACATACACCGAGGCTGGTGGGTTTGAACCCGGCCTGGGCCAGCTAAAACAATGACAACTGCAACAACAACAAAAAAATAGCCAGCGTTGTGGCAGGAACCTGTACTCCCAGCTACTTGGGAGGCTGAGGCAACAGAATCGCTTAAGCCCAAGTGTTGGAGGTTACTGTGAGCTGTGACACCACAGCACTCTACCCAGGGCAACAGCTTGAGACTCTGTCTCCAAAAAAAAAATACTGACTTAAGAATTATCACAGCAAAGTGCAACATGTGAGCTTTGTTTGGATCCTAATTCAAACAAACATAAACAATCAAGAATATCTGGGCAGTGCCTGTGGCTCAGTGGGTAGGGCGCCAGCCCTATATACCGAGAGTGACAGGTTCAAACCTGGCACCGGCCACCTAAAACAGTGGCTACTGCAACAAAAAATAGCCGAGCGTTGAGGTGGGCGCCTGCAGTCTGAGCTATTGGGGAGGCTTAGGCAAGAGAATGGCTTAAGCCCAAGAGTTGGAGTTTGCTGTGAGCTGTGACACCACCGCACTCTACCGAGGGCAACAGAGTGAGACTCTGTCTCAAAGAAAAAAGAAAAAAGAAAAAAAAAAAATCAAGAATATCTGAACGTGGACCCAGTATTAAGTGATACCAAATACTATTTGCTACTATAGACACTGGCATGGTTGCTATGTAAGAAATTATCCACTAGTCTTACGCACACTGAAATATGTTGGAATAAAATGCCATGAGATCTAGGATCAGCTTCCAACTACTTCAGCATTAGCAACAACAAAAATGAACTAATGAAGTGAACCAACTACCCAATCAACTACTGGATCCGGATGTGGGTCACGGGTGAGGATATAGATTCCTTATGCTGTGTTCCACTGCCGTGCATGCTTAAAAATGTCCATGATTAAAAAATAAAAACAAAGCTCTTATCTTTTGAAGACTTTTAAGAGATAAAACAGAAGTAAAACTGTCTCTTCCCCTTGATTTACTCATTCATGAGAATATGTTCTTGATGAAATCTCAGCAATTGGAAAGAACCCAAAACAGCATCTAGTTCAGGAATTCCGGCTGCAAGCCAGAAAAACCTATAAAGCCCATCAGAAATACCAATTTCCCCCACCCTACATCAGAACTATTGTATCAGATTCTTCCAGGAGGGGCCACAGAAATGGTAATTTTTTTTAAGTGCCACAGGTGATTGTGATGCAATCTGATGCTTCCCTTTCCTAAATCGCAGCCCAACAGTTGTCCAGCAGGATGTGTGTCCCAAGCCCTCAGGGACAGGGGAGCATTTCACATTCTCACTGCTATGTCAGGCTTCATGGTATTCTTCTCTTGCTGAGGAAACAAAAAGTGGAATGGCTAACTCAGTGCACACAACTTGCAAGCCTCCATTCTCACCAGGTGCATTCAGTCATTGTATCAAGGCCAACCTCCGTGAGGGACCTACCGCCAAGTAAAATTCCCTGGGAAAAGAACAAGTTTACCTGCAGAGCCAAAGGGGCTTTCACTGGGCAGAGTATCTGAGGAAATGCCTTCCTTTTACTCAGCTAGCCACAGTGGAAAAACCCCAAGTGACTGGCCAGAGTTGGCAGGGTGGAAGGATCTGGAGGGTACCTGGAGGTCTATGCCTCCCGGAACAGCCACCAGTTGGCCCCAGGGTAACCCAAAGAGGGGAAAGAGGAAAATCTCAACACCCTTTGCCTTTATTCCCACGGCATCATAAATACTGGGAACAAACTCTCAACCACAAAACAGACTGGCATTCAATCAGAAACGTGTCAGTACAAGTTAGGCTAGCTGGGGAGCCAGAATTCAACACTGCATAAGACTAACAACCTCAAATCCTGAAAAACCATTCCCTTTCAATAGGCGATATCTGTGTTTATCCAGACTGACAACTTTCACCCCTGGAAAACATGATTCCCAGAAGCCAGCAGTAGGAGGCTCCTAGAGGGTAGTACAGTTTCCCTAGTGGGCCTTGCACACAGCACCCAACACCCACATGTCAGCCCCTCCCACAGATGACTGGTGAATAATCCTCCCAGGTCTTGTTGAACCCTTTGGAATTGGTCTTGTAAAGTATTTCACAATGTACATTTGCTAAAATTACTTTTATATGCACAAGCATTATGTCAAACACAGAGACTCAGGCACTCAGCAACTTGCAGACTCCATTCACACCAAACTAGAGCTTCAATACCACAGAACTCCCTCTAATTAAAAGTGGCACACTTTGATTGTTACAACTATAAAATAAATAAGGACTTGGGGAAGGAGAGGCCCAGAAACTTATGAATATTCACGTTTGCACACTTGATCCAGGCATCATCTGCACCAGTGATCAAAGTAAAGCTCCTCAAGGCCCACATCTTTCCTTTTCCCAGGCAACGCCGCTCCCCAGACTCTCCATCTCCGCCCCTTATCTTGCACATAAATTTTGGGTGAACCAGCATTTGCAGATAAACATGTCTAGGGTGAGCAAGGAGAAAGGTGGCCGTACCACTTCCTTATGCCTGTTCTTCTGTGCTAAAGACAAGTAGAATATTCTCAGGCTCGAGATTCAACTTGAAACAGGAACATGTTTCTGGTGAGAAAGAAATTAAAGGCTACAACCCTGCACAGCCGCTGACCTCACACAATGGTGGTCCTGCGCACAAACCTGAACTTCAAAAAGAGTTTTAAAACAGAACACCAGCTGCACACAGCAGCATTATTAATACAAAAAACAAAGCTGGGAAATACAGGCACATGAAAACTTGCTGGGAGGAACTTTTCTCTGGCAATTTTAACTGCGACTGTACTACTTTTCAGAACCCAAGGTCAGATCACAATTCTGTTTTCCTCTTCTTACAGTCAACCCTGTTCTACTGCCCTGATCAGTGCCTTGAAAGAAAGGTAAAGCAATTTATTAAAACTGGGTTCTTTTAGTCAATCTTGAAGTGCAAACCAGGGCTTTCAAGTCAAAATTCAGTCTCCCATGGAAATGTTACCCTGAGCTGATTTTTTATATTCATGGATTTCCAAAGTTGTCAAACACACACACACACATACATATATATACACACACACGTACACGCTAGATTTCATGAACATCACCTGGGCAACTCATGTCTATTTGGTCTTGGAGTATGTAAGTATACTCAGGTCCTTCCCAATGGCCATGGTGTCCTTTCATTCAACAACACGGAGAAGTTGCCTTTTTCCAAGTTAATAGAAAGAAATGCCATTTTCCTCTAGTCCTTGGTGGCAATTTTCCTCAAACGCACAACACACACACACACACACACACATATCCCTCCCAGCTAATGGCTGCCCTTGGAATATGGATCTTTGTTTAAACTCGAAAGCCAAGTGGTCCACCCACATTGAGGGCTGACAGATACTGAGTTCCCATCAAGTCTGCAAACCACTGGTATGTGATCATGAGACTACTATCAGTGAGAAATCCTCCAAGAGTATGAACACTAAAAATGTACATAACTAATATGCTTAGGAAAAGGAAGTTCTTTGTAATTACCTGCATGAATTAAACAAAATAAAACCCATTTACAACTGCTACTTCAGTATGGAGATCAGAAATTCATTTTTTAATGGAGAAAAATTAAAAACAAACGAGTTCCAGACACAGAGGCTTACCTGACTCCTCTCTTTGTCCACTTTCTTAAAACACTTATTCAATGACAAATTATGTCTCACTGAGTTTTTCCACCCAGTAGGTGCATTTGCAAAATACGGAAAATGTCCCAAGATCCAGTTGTAGATATCCTTTACTGGCAGACGCTTGCTTGGAGAGTCCTCAATGGCCATAAATATGAGGCAGCTAAAGGAGTATGGAGGTTTGCAGTTGGGGTTCTGCCTGGCATCATAGGGCATGTCAGAATGGGCAGGAGATGGGGGGGTGTCATCGTCCAGGTCCTGGACAGGGCTGACACTCCTGAGGACAGACTCCCCAAAGCTCTTCAGCAAGTTCTTGCTCTCATGCAGCCAGTTCAGGTTGGTCAGCTCTTCATCTTCCATGGCCCCCTCTTCTAATTTGATGTCAGGCAAAGAAAAGTCGAGGTCATCGTCTTCCTGAAGGGCCTTGGAGAAACTGCTGCCCCGGTAACACTGACTCAGTCCACTGGAGACACTGATTCCTGAGCTTTCTGGCTTCTTACTGGGAGGCATGACTGGACCCATTTACGTGAAGGCTCCTAGTGAAGATATCACAAAAAAAGGATGAGCTGGCGAACCCCAAAGCAGAAAGGCAGCTTGTGCCCCCTTAATTCTCTTGCCTCCCCCTGCCACCTCTAAGGACCTCCTGCTATGTAGGACGACCACCAGGTGATTCCCACACTAAGCAACAAAAACCCATAATTCCAATACATACAGATACACTAAGAAGAAAAATGAGCCCACTATTCATATAGCAAGGTAACCTAATGCCCCTTAAACAGAATGAGACTGAAAATATTTACAGCACCTTTAGTGTGCAAATACATCACTAAAAGAATGGGAAAATTCACAATGCCTGCTTCCTACATCTATGAAGACTCTCACGGTGACCCTGGGAAAATAAATTGTTTTGGGGGGCCTCGGTTTCTCTATAATGCATGAATACACATATAAAATTCTTTCAAGCTACATGATTAACACTACGAAATAAGTACAAAGCAGAACTCGTGTCCCACCATGTTATCAGTCTCACTGTTTATCCTTCTAAGAAAAATACCTATAAGTTTAGGGCCAGTTGTTTCAGAGTATATTCAGCTGTTTCCATATGAAGTGCATTATGATGGCCTCAGTGTGACATGGCCACAGTGAGTACCATCAATTTGGTTATTTTCGTTGGTTTTCTTTCCCCACAAAAATCATGACCCAAAACTGTGTAACTTTAATTATATTTGGCAATTCTAAAGAACAATGACAAGGAATCCTATGGATTCCAACTGGACAAAGAGGTGCATTAAATTTGATTGCGACACTACCACATACAGAGAGAAAAAGCAAGTAACTTCAGATACCACATGAATAAATGGGAATGTAAGATAAACCATTAACTGGAATCAGAACTGGTGAAAAGTCAAGCCAACTTCAAGACAGATGGACAACTTCAACAAAAATTGCCACAAAATTTTATCCTTCCCCTCACTACAATCTCCATTTTTATCCATGACCTAGAACAGAGAGTAATTCTGATAGGAGGAGTTGTCAAGTCCACAAACAGAATGACCCCTACAGATACAAAACACATTTAACTCCCTAGCAGGCAACAGAAAGAACAGTACAGATCACGAAAAAGGTCTCCCCCTCTCCATTTGCAGAGCTAAAACAATGTGTGGGGATTAACAGTGTCTGCTTTTAATCCCCATCCCACCCCCCAGTAAAAAGACCAAGGAGAAAAATAAACACACACATCAAAAGTCAAAAACGTGATCTAAGTCTCTTAATATCCATTAACACTAAATCTGAAACAACGGCCACTGTACTGCAGCTGGGGAAGGTCTAGAATGGGGTTCTAGAAAGCATAACACAGGGCACCAAATGGCCGGCCAAGGGTGTCAGTAGACTGCAACACTTTACCTCTTCGAAAAGGTAAAAAAAAGAACCTCCTGACACAGGGTTGAGATGCCCAGCCCTAAAGAAAGAAAATCTGCATGGGGCATCACAGTCCAACCCAAGCAGGGCAATCTTGATGCCTCAAGTTCACCCACAGGGAATATTTCTTTCTGTCCAACCAGGAAACGATCCTGAGTAGTACAAGACACATTTTCAAGGAAAATATAAGCTAGTGTCTTAAAAGTTTCATACCAATGGGAGGGTAAGGGACAGTTTGTTTTTGCAAGTCCCTGACCACCCCTCCATTGGTGTGCAACTGTTAAGTGTGAGGATATGACCGAGTACAGACTGACACTGCTTTTAACTTCTTTATGAACACATCAAAGCAAGGCTTGTCTCTAAAAGTTTCCTGGGATCCCATCAGAACATTTTGACTAACTAGTGTATCCACACAGCAAAATACAAAAGAGAACTATGCAGTCACTGAAGTCAACTTTAGCTCCAAATGAAAGTTTTATGTCTCCTGAGCTTCCAAACAGGAAAATTATATCATGGCTGACAGTAAAGTAATTTAATTGCACTGTTGCTATGACAACATGCTGCTCTCTTTCTTTTTAATTTGCTTATTTGTCAGTAGCTTCCCAAAGGAGCTAACACGCTATTCTCCATGTTTTCTTTTGTTTTAAACAAACACTGCCAGCAATATGGTTTTATCAGACAAATGGCATTGTCAAGAAAAGAGGGTCACGGGGTTCAGTACCCTTAGCTCAGGCATCTGCTTTGCCTGGTCCCCGCTCTCCAGCTAACTGCATCGCTACAAATCCCGCATTTATGGCAACGTATGAAGAGCCACTGATCGCTGCCATTCCATTAGAAAAAACAGTTCCCAGAAACCACAGCCGAGGAGTTACCCATTATTATACTCTAACTGCAGAACTCGCCAAATCTTTATTTTTCCTCCTGTTTTGGGGGTTGGGGGTTAGAATCTGGATCATATGAGTCTGCAGTTAAGCAAACACTTTTAATCTGCTGCCAACAAGGTTGCTCCACCACATACACAAATAGTTATTCACTGGTGACCTCCTTACAACTTTTCGGTTTGTTATTGGTTACATTCACTACACGCACACACACCCTTTCTTTGTTTTTTACGACTTGCTGTGTTTTTTTTTTTGTTGTTTTTTTTTTTGTTTTTTTTACGGAGAAAATGCAGCAGGAAAGCTTGGTTTCTTGCCTAGTGTCAGAAAGCCTCCAAATAACTGACAAAGACTTTACTGGCTCAGCTCTAAACAGATGTTCCATGTGAACTTTCAAAAGTTGAGAAATCCTCCCCAAGCCAGGCAAGGCAGTCGCGATTCTGGGGGGCCGGGCAGCCCCCCTTCACGCGCGCGCGCGCGCGCGCGCGCACGCGCTCCACTCCAGGCTACTGTACTTGTCAAAAACATTTCAAGGGGACCTGCGGGAGCGCCGATTGGCTACACCCCACGTCAATCAGCGGTGTTGCCAGGCAACGGTGAAACCGCTCCTCTCCGCGCAGACAGGGCAATTGGGAGTTCGCATACCTTCACTGCCGGTCAGATGTCATAAACCTTTTATTGGCCGCACCGCGGCGAACCTTAAAAACAAATCAATAAAAGCCCGCCGTCCCCCAACTTGTCCAGAGCCCCAGGAGGGTTTCAAAGAGGGCCGGGGCAAGGAGGGGTCGGGCCTCGGGAGTCTCCGGAGACGTTCACTGCCGGTGCCAAGTCTGCACAGTTTGGGGGTGGAGGGAATCTTTGTTAGGAGCCTGTTTCTCATCTTGGGGTCTCACACTGTCCGCACCCCTCCCTCGTCCCGAAACGGCGGGGATCCCGTCCTCCGCAGACAATACCAACTCTGTTCCTCCCGGGCGTCGTTTCGGAAATCGAGGCACCGGGGGACAGCCCGCACGTCGGGGCAGGAAACTCTCGGACCAGGCAACTTCCCTCTCCGGGACTCGGGCTCCCTCCGCGCCGGACCCTCCCCCCGGAGCTGCGGCGCCCCTCGCCCCTTGTCTGGGGAGAGCTGCGAGGTCGCCCGCGGGACCGCCTCGGAGCAGCCCCCCGCCCTGAGTCGCCCCGGCGCACTCGGGAGCCGGCGGGCGCGGGAAGCGAACTCACCTGGCCGGAGCGGGGCGCGGGGGCGCGGGGGCGCCGCTGCCCTTCAGCGGGAGCCGACAAACTTTCGCGGGCGCCCAGCGGGCATCGCTTGGTGGCCCGGCGAGGGGCGCGCGGGCGCGGCGCGGCGAGCCCGGGGCGGCGGGGGGCGGCCGCGGGCGCGGGCGCGGGCGGCAGGGGCGCGGGGGTCGCGGCGCGGCATGGGACCTGCGGCGTCCGCCGGGCGCGCCGCGCGTCCTCCGGCCGGCCCCGCCGCTCTCCCCGCCCCGTCCCGCCTCCCGCTCGCCTCCGCCGCGGCGCGTCGGGCCGGGGCGCGCCGAGCGGCGAGAAATTGTTTCCACTGCAAACAAAAAAAGGCGACACATGACCAGGCAGGAGGAGGGGAAGCGCGGGGAGGGAGGAGATAGGAGGGGAGGGACGGAGCGGAGGGGACGGAGGGAGCCGGAGAGAGGGAAAACGTGGGCCTGGCCGCCGGCGGCCTGCGGCGCCGGGCGCGAACCCGCCGGGGCAGCCCCTGCCCGCGCCCCACGGCCCTGGCCTGCCTCGCGCCCCGAGCCCGGACACTCCGGACGCGCAACTGGGGCCGAGGCCGGAATGGGCCTCGCGGAATCGCCTCCTGCTCCACCGCAGGACAAGGGTGGCCGGCGCGGGCCCAGCGACCGGGGGGTGGCGGGGCAGGTGGGACGGGTGGCGCGTGGCCTGTCCCCTCCCGGACTCTGGCCACTCCTGCGGGTCGGCGCTGAGCCGCTGGCAACGTGTCGCGGGAACGCTCCTACCCCAACTGCATGCCTTACATGGCTCGAAAGTAAAAATAAAAATAATTACGATGCGGTTAAGGCTCGTGAGGGTGAGAAGAGGCGATTCCACTTCTCCCCAACTACTGTGTCTGGGCGGGACTTCCAAGGTCGTCCGCGCCCACCCCCAGCGCCCACCTCATGCCGTGCGGAGGGAAGAAAGGCGCAGCAGGCTTCCGCCCAGGTGGCCGCGAGACTACCGAGAGGGAGGGTGGCCATTACAGAGCCGGGGGAACGTCCTAGAGCCCGCGCCGCCGGGGCTCGCCAGCGTCAGTGTACGGTGCTGAGCGCGCGGCCGGCCTGGAGGGAAAGCAAGTCTCACCATCCCCTTGACACTTAGACCTCTCAAGAACTGGACGTGGCAATTACCAAGCCACCCAGCTAATGCTGCAGCCACCACTCCTAGTCCCGGGGTGCTTCCGAAGAATGGGCCCCACTACTCCAAGCAGCTGCCTTTGGAGAGGAAAGGAGTGTGTCTGTTGGTGACATAAATAGAGCCACCAAGTCGGTGGGTTCCTCTACAGAGGAGAAGCCAGGGGCACTCTTCCTGCCACCCCAACCTGAGCCATGGACAGGCCATCGTGAGCTGTCTGAACACAGCAGATAAACCAGCAGGAAGGCCCGGAGGGAACTCCCTCCACCATGCAGTGCCTTTTAACTTAGCTGAAGACAGAAGTGAAGGGAAAACACCACACCCAGCTTCTAAAAAATTTTTCTGTGTCAAAAAATAAGGAACCTCTCCTGAACAAAGCTTTATGATGGTAGGTGGCCAGTCTTCAGCAAGGTGCGCCTTTCTGAATCAAGTGGAGACCTTACTACTCCCAGGAGACAATTCAGAAGTGGGAGCCCAGGGGTAACCCGAGGTCATCCAGCCCCACACCTCTTAATTACTGAGCACTTGATGGATCTACCCAAAGTCACTAAGCAAAAGGTACAAGGGCGGAGACAAATTAGATCATTTCTGAAGTCTCACAACACAGATGCTCAGGGTCAGAACTGGTAGGAAAGCTGGGTGGGATAAGACAAGCTCAGACTCCTGTGGCTCAGCCCAGATAAGGTTCAGTTGGCCATCAGCCCATCAGTTGAGGGTGCTTAATCTTCACCAGAAGAACTAAGGCCGAGACCTTTGTCCAAGCCCCTTGCTGGCCTGGAGAGGAAGAAATTGTCCCCTTCCACCACCACCACCAGCCCTCACTTTCCATCACCAGCTCTTAGCCCTCCCAGTTCTCCAACCACAGTCATAATATTGAGAAATCTCTTAACATTAAGTAGAGTTGGCACATTATTTTCACCCCAGTCCTTCTTTTCCCTCCTCGGAGTTCAAAAAGAGGGACTGTAAACCAAAGGTCATTGCATAGGAAATATGTCATTCTTAAAACTGGGCAAGCTCTGAGCCTTGTGTCTGAACCACTCATCCCAGGTGAACAAAATGTAAAGACATAGCAAGCCCTGGGCCAGAAGAAGCCTGAAGTGGAGGCTGGAGTGTTAATCAGCTTGCTTGCTTTGTGTTTTTGGTTTTCTGCTTTCTCAGATACATGTCTTAATTTCCCTCTCCCATTACAGATGAGGCAAGAGGTGTAAGTAAGAAGGTGTCAGCCTGAAGAGGAAGCAGAGGATCAGCCATGTTCAATATGGAGAGCAGTGTACACCTGTCTGTTCGTCCATTGATATGAGGGGATCCAGACCTTTGCTGGAAGCCAAAGGATGGCTTCATGTGGCCTTTTCCACCTTGTCGTTCTATTAAACCTCAGCTCTGGGACATGCTCTCCAACATAAATGCTTATGGGCAAATTTATTTGGGAACAACCCCATGCTCAGTTCTCCTCATGAACTTTCCAAAAGAACCATTGTGTGTTAGACCCTGAGAAGTCATAAAGAAACAAGTCGAACTCTTTAAAGCACTATCTTGTTCACAGTGCTTTACAAACATATCTGACAGCAGAATTCTGTGTGTGCCCTGAAACTCACTTTGGGAAACACTTACTTCCTGACTGGGGACTTGACCTGTTCATTCTGCAGCCCCATCTGGGTCTGGGCAGAAGAGCACCGAGTCTCTAGGAGACAGAAGACCTGGTTTCTAGGCCCATCAACCCTCAGTTCTTCCTCCAGGGAAAGGAAAGGAACTCCCCTTCATGATGTTTTGTGCATTCTTCTGCTAAATGGTTCTCTGGTCAGGAATATTATTGGTTATTACAGCAATGTGACTATGGAACAGTGACGTAAAAGTCAAATATACTCCCCCTCAAGGCAGTAACAACTGAGTAGGTAAGCAGGTATAGGGGGGAAGACTGGAGAGACTTTCAAAAGCAAGGAAAAGTCAGAGCCAGGCTTGGAAAGATGGTCTCCTGGTCAGGGATCCTTCGAACAGATGCCAATAAAAAAGGAAACTGGTGGGGTGGCACCTGTGGCTCAGTAAGTAGGGTGCTGGCCCCATATATCGAGGGTGGTGGGTTCAAACCCAGCCCCAGCCAAAAAAATAGCAGGGCATTGTGGCAGGCGCCTGTAGTCCCAGCTACTTGAGATGCAGAAGCATGAGAATCACCTAAACCCAAGAGCTGGAGGTTGCTGTGAGCTGTGATGGCACAGCACTCTACCAAGGGCAACAGAATGAGACTCTATCTCTAAAAAAATAAAAAGGAAACTGGTATATATGCCTGGGCAGTCAATGCAGCTAGGATGCACAGAACTGGGGAGCTATCAGGCAGTTTTCCCTTCCTTCTGAGACCACATGTCTCCATCCACCTTTCCTCCGTAAGTCTGCTCCACTCTCCTCCCTGCAGGCTGGCTTCCTCAGCTTGCTGATGGCCACATGTGGCTGCCAGTACCCAGTCCTCAGGTCTCTGACTCTTAGCACCTACCACCTTTAGAGTGCCTCAAGTCTGCCACTACACAGTTCAGATTCTCAGTGAAATAATCTAACTGGGCTGGCCTGAGTCAGATGACTTGTCACCTGTCATTACCTACTGCAAATAGCTGAGACAAGGTGAAACATCTGGTGCAAAAGGCCTGAGGACAGGAGAAGAGCTGACTCTGGAAAGAGGACATCTAGTAAAGATGGGTCAGTGCTTAATCTGAAAATGAAGAAGGGGTGTTCTAGACTGAGCTTCTCAAGTGGGGATGCCTATCAGAACCACCCAGAAAGCCACACCTAATAAATCAGGCTCTCCTAAGCTGGTGCCCAGGCAGGTGCATTTTGAGAAAGCACCGTAGAGCCATTCTGCTCATGACTGCTGTTCTAGGTAGGACAAATGAATGGCACAGACAGATTTGTCAAATATAACTTGACTAAATTAAAAGATGCACTTGTTCATGGGACGAGTATTTACTGAGTGCCTACCAAGTACATGACACTGTGCCAGAGATACTAGGCCTTTGTCCCAAGGGGGCATATACATTAATGAGAGTGTAAGTATCAGATCACAAAACTCCTTGAATACCAGGATAAGCAGTTTATATGCACTAAGTTCAGGGGGCAAAGGTGGTTCACTAGATTAATTTTGAGCCCAAAAGATACACTATCAGAGACAGAATTTAAAAGTTGAAAGGGATGGTAGAGCCAAGATGAATTTTGAGAGAGAAAGGTAGAAAGTGAAAGACCAAAAGCCAGCAGAACAACTCAGAACCATTGCAATAACCCATACAAAAGGGAATAAAGACTTTTTTTTTAATGTGATTTTGAAAATTTGGGAAAATGTTAATATAGTGGTTCCCTCCGAGTGTTAGGGTTAAAGGATACCTTTCTTTCATACTTGTTGCATTTTGCAAATGTTCTGCAGTAACTACCCATTACAATTGCAATGTCCTAATGATAAGGGGACAAGGGTTCCATTGGAACAGTGGTTTGCAAACTTGAGTAGGCATTAGAATTACTTGAGAGCTTACCGAAACACAGCTTGCTGGCCCCCACCCACTAAGCTCCTGGTTCAGGAAGTATGGGTTGGGCCCAAGAATCTGCATTTCTAACAAGCTCCCAGGTAGTAATGCTGCTTCTGGTCTGGGGACCACAATTTGAGACCCACTGAATTAAAGAATAGTCAGCGAGGCCGGAAAAAATATATGAGAGTCGTCAAAGGAAGAACCAAGAGTATTTGTCAAATGATTGAATATGAGAAGAGGGAGTGAGATTATGGTCAAAGATAACTCCTCAATCGTGGGTTAAGTAAGAGTCTCTTTGAGATAACATATGAGAATGCCGTTTGTAGTAGTAAAAAGCTCCTCACTTCCCTTCTGTAGAGAAGAGAAAGAGCCCCTCAGCCAGAAGACCCTTCACCTCTCAGCGAGTTTAAAGGCTTGATCGAGTATCACTGAGCTTTCTGGCCATCCTCTCTTGGAGCTTTCCTTTTGTGCACTCTCAGTGTTTACGTGACAGATTCTGAAGGGTGGAGCCTGGGAAAAGGTTTATTAAAATTTCTCCAGCAGGGAACAGAGCCAGGAGGCTTACATGACAAGGAATGGGGGGGAGGGGGGGTGGTAAGGAAAAGTACAGCAGAACCAGTGGAGTGAAGTTCATTAGCTCAGGTGCCCTAGCTGAACCTGAGCTTGTCAAGTCACCTACTGGAGGCAAAATGAAAACATAGAACATGTTAACTCCTCTTTTGAACATAAACACAAGTGTGAGCTGATGATCCTGAATCCAGATGTTAGTCAGTTCCTTCAGTCAATGATATTAATTAAGCATCTAGCTACTCTATGCCTTTTCCTGAGTGGAGGGGACTAGGAAGGAACCAGGGGAAATAAAAAATAAGGCACCTGCCCTCAAGGATGGGAGGAGGTCTGCAAACACATATGAAACAACCAGAAATAAACACACCCAGAGCCTCATACCAAGATGTGAGGCGGCATTGCACAGTGACATAGGCTAGGGTGGTACTCTGATTTTACTACTTACTAGGGGGATAACTGCAGTCAAGGTACTTAACTTCTTTCTACCTAATTTCTTCATTTGTTAAAATTAATTAAACTTTTTTTGAGATAGGGTCTCACCCAGGCTCGAGTGGAGTGGTGTCATCATAGCTCACTATAGCCTCAAACTCCTGGGCTCAAGTGATCCTTTAGCCTTACCCGCCGCCCCCGAAATAGCTGGGACTACAGCTATGTACCACCATGCCTGGCTAATTTCTTCTATTTTTTTGGAGAGACGAAGTCTCTCTCTTTCTCAGGCTGGTCTGGAACTCCTGACCTCAAACAGTCCTCTTGCCTTGATTTCCCAGAGTGCTAAAATTACAGATGTGAGCCACTGTGCCCAGCCTACTTTTCTCATCTTTAAAAAAAAAAAAAAAAAAAAAAAAGGAGGGAAACGGAAGGAAAACATAATAATACCCACTTTATAGGGATGTGATAAAAGATTAAATGAATTGATATTTGTAAGGAACACATAATGGTGCCCTGGCACCTAGTAAGCACTATTTTTGTTGAGTAAATAAATAAAAATGAAAATTTTTACATATTTGACTGCATAACAATTTAAAATGTAAGTGTAGTATCAAGAGTCATAAAAGTAGAAGACAAAAAAGAAAAAGAAAAAGGAAATATTTGCCAGACATGTGGAAAAGGGTTGATTTTTTTTTTTTTTTATTATTGTTTTATTTTATTTATTTATTTATTTGCAGTTTTTGGCCTGGGCCAAGTTTGAACCAGCCACCTCCAGTATACGGGACCAGTGTCCTACTCCTTGAGCCACAGGCGCCACCCAAGGGTTGATATTTTTAATTTATAACTCTTGCAACTCGATGAAGAAAAAACTTACCACCCTAATAAGGTGCAAATTCACAAAAAAGAGGAACAAAAATGGGACCATCCCCTGAAAAGATACACAACCTCAGTCAAAATCAAAGAAACATAAATTAACACAATGGTAACATCTCATTTCATCTATCAGATTGGCACAGACGTAAATAACCATGCTGATGTTAGTGCAGGTGTCAGCAGGAATGTGGCTTGGTACAACTTTTCAAAAGGGCATTCTGACAAAAGGAATTAAAATGGAAGTGAGTATAGCTAGCCATTGATCTTAAATTCCCAACTTCAAGGAGTTTATCCTAGGAAGATACCATAACAAGACAGTTAACTTCTGCACCAGGCTACCTAACCCCATAGACAATTAGCTCCAAGAAAGCCACACTCCTAGGTGGTGCCTGTGGCTCAAGGAGTAGGGTGTTGGCCTCATATACTGGAGGTGGTAGGTTCAAGCCCAGCCCCAGCCAAAACCGCAAAAAGAAAAGAAAGCCACACTCCTGCTTATTTTAGTCAGCAGCCTATGCCTGTCACACACTTAAGACACTCAATAAATAGGTATTGAATAGGGGAGCAGCTGTGGTTTAGTGAGTAGGGTGACAGCCCCATATACCGAAGGTGGTGGGCTCGAACCTGGCCCTGGCCAAACTGCAACAAAAATATAGCAGAGTGTTGTGGTAAGCGCCTGTAGTCCCAGCTACTCAGGAGGCTGAGGCATGAGAATCACCTAAACCTAAGAGCTGGAGGTTGCTGTGAGCTGTGATACCACAGCACTCTACCAAGGGCAACAAAATAAAACATTAGTCTCTTAAAAAAAAAAAAAGTATTGAATAAATTAATTGATGAATACTACAATGTATGTAGGAGGGTTTTGCTGGGACATTGTTTAAAATTAAAAAAAACTGGAAACTGTTGAAGAGGGTAGAGGTATATTATTACAGTCTGTGGGCCACAATGGCTTCGTGATTCTTTTGCTGGCTTCTATCTGCATTTTCCAGTAGTTTTAAGTGAAGCTTTCCCTTTCTGAATCATTTTCACATTCTCATAGATTATATGTGTGAAACAATTTGCAAACACTTCATAAAGTAAGAGTTTAGGGGAAAATAAATATGTTAGCAAAGCTTTTTACCAAATGAAAGCGTTTTGTGATCTTTTCAATCAGGAAGGGTAAAATGATCCCTTCTGAAAAGGCTGGTACTCCAAGCAAACAGGAGAATTGCTGAGTATAACAAACATTATACCCTGCGTTCGGAGGTCTATCATCTGGCTGTGGGAAGCCTTTTGGTTTATGGATTTTGTGTAACAAACTTTCTCTACCAACTCTTATGTAGGCTCCAAGATTCAAGAGATCTAAATACTCTCGAATTAAGAATTTGTGGGGGCGGTGCCCGTAGCTCAGTGGGTAGGGCACTGGTCACATACACTGAGGCTGGTGGGTTTGAGCCCGGCCTGGGCCTGTTAAACAATGACAACTGCAACCAAAAAATAGCCGGGTGTTGTGGCAGGCGCCTGTAGTCCCAGCTACTCAGGAGACTGAGGCAAGAGAATCACTTAAGCCCAGGAGTTGGAGGTTGTTGTGAGCTGTGATGCCACAGCACTCTACCCAGGGTGACATAGTGAGATTCTGTCTCAAAAAAAAAAAAAAAGAATTTGTGGGGAAGTGGGAACATTTGCTCTCTATTTCTAGACAGATTTTTCTATAACAATTTATGCTAATAAGAAACCAAATATGGTTACAACTTTTTCTTTTTGCCAGATCTGGTAGAAAATCTGTGACCACCTGAAGCTTTTCCTCCCCCCACCTCATCCCCCAGGGATAGTCCATAGCCTTTCAAAAGGGGGACTGCCTCTCTGAGTCCTCAGACTCCATTTATCTACAGTTGATTCTTGTTATTCAGAATACTTATGTTCTGTAATGTATGGCAAACACTCAATTAGCAAATCCTGAAACATTGCTCCTAGGAAAAATATAGGGTTAGGTTCCTGCCAGCCTCCAGTCACAACATTTTCATTAACCAATCAATACATGATTTTATCAACACGTTATTTTGTGAGTTTCCGTTTAAAGAAAACTTACTGAATATATATTTTGATTCATTAACAAGGAACTCACAGCCAGTAGCACTATGACTCATGCCTGAATGAAGCTCATCTAACACACGTATTTTCTCCATAAGGCCCATTACAGATCTCTTGCACATAGGGATACTAAATAGTGCTTATGCATTATGCTTGAGTGCCATTTTAAACAGAGATATTAACAAAAAGCGCAAAAATGCAAAAGCACAAAAATGTGGCACAAACAGATCACAAAAAGGACACTTGTTTATTGATGAGAGCTGAAATAAGAAGGCAGAACGTTGCTTTGTTCAGTCTCCGCTGGGAAAATGCACATTGGGTGACTCATCTGCACACACGTCCACGAATGACCACAGAAGCACCAGGAGTATTAATTTGGGGATGACAGATAAATCTGAGCAAGTGGGTGAATTTGCAAATACAAACATCTACCAATAACGAGGATTGACTATATCAAACAAACATTTACACGGCATATAACTCACTGCAGGTATTCTAAAACCCTAAAAATACTCATCTCAGCATAACGTCAATCAATTCCCGTTTTATAAAAATGAGGAACCTGCAAGTTTGGTTACCTGCCCAAGGTCACCTAGCTGGTAAAGGATGGGGCTGGGATTTGAAGCCATAGTGCACAGAGTTTGGAGCCAGGTTCCAAGGAGGAACCAAGGAAATCAATCCAGAACATTTTGCTTCTTCTTAAAGAACTGTTTGGGGGTCAAAGGTTATGAAGGATAAGAGCAGGAGGGCTCAAGAGAGAAAAAACTGTGACCAGGAAATAAAGGAGGAGGACAAAAAGGAGGAGTTATAAACTCAATGAAAAGGCACTCCTTGCAAAAAGCCAAAGTTCAGCTTCTATGTCATAATCAATACAGTATCGTGTATCTTTGTAACAAAAAATAAATCAACTAGATACCAAACAGTAAGGACCTTGAGAGGCAAGGACCTTGTCATATACTTCTCTTCTGCTGATAGCATGTGGTGGCGCAGTGGTAATCAAAAATATTGATCACTTAATGGAAAAAAATGGTCCTTTTTATCCCTCTCTCAAGCTGGTTTCTCCTAACTCTACAGATTAGTCAAAGAAAAGTAGCATCATCAACATTTTCCTCCTCCAAAGTTTTTAAGAGATTTTATCATTTTCCTCTCTCCAGTGAGTACACCAAGTACCACAGTCTCATGGTTTTCAGTGGCTAAGTCTGCCAAAGTCCTCCCCATGCCAAGAAATAGCTTTCCTCATTTTACTGTTTCAGAGAGGTGTGAAAGAAAACAATCGATTCTTCTCCCTACAATGATCTTTTAAAAACAAATAAAAGCTTGGGCAGCGCCTGTGGCTCAGAGGAGTAGGGCTCCGGCCTCAGATGCCAGAAGTGGTGAGTTCAAACCCAGCCCTGGCCAAAAACTGCAAAAAATAAAAGAAAGAAAAGCTCCAAACTTGATGAACTCTGTGGGAAAGAGTACATAGATTAAAACATTACCAATATATTTCCCTGCTGTACCAAGTTCTTTTTTGGAGATGAACAACGTAGTCAACCTACTAAGCTGATAGAGCTTCTGTAATGGATAGCAAAGTTCACTAACACTTTCTGTTTTGAAACTGCAACTCCTTCCTAACATACCCTTATCTTGTGCCTTTAATATTGAAATTCAGGTGCAAGCAAAACTTACCCATAAATTGTGAGGCATGACTGCACGTGAGTGCTCGATAGCACAGGAGTGGGGTCTGGAAAGGAGGGAGCTAAATGGGTTGCTGAAGCTCTGTCTGTGGGTACTTTCAATAGCACCTCATTTCTCTGTACTCAGAGACATGTGACTCTGACTGGTTTAAAAGACTTGGCCCCCAAACAACCAGGAGTCCTTTTTAAGTTGGCATTTCTTCCAGGGAGGAATATGGAACATCTTTCCTACATGCCTCACACAGTGCTAGGCCAGCTGTCTAACAATATGGATCCCGGAAGGGGGAGCTGCCCACATTGGTGATGGCAGCCATGAGTGCCTGTTGCTCATAGCAAACGTCAGAGAGGGGGCACTTGGCTGAGACATACCGGGCAAGCATCCATGCACCATGCGTGCCCACAGAAGCTACCCAAAGACCAAGGTGGGCAAGCCACAATGTCCTGGACTTCCGGATGGAGTCCAGTCCCAAGAAGTGATGGAGTCCAGTCAGAGCTCTCTGAAGCTGTCCCAGCCAGGTTCGAAGGAAAAGATGGACTCCATGACGTCCATTCCAAAGAAATCCCACTTGCCCCTGGCATGTGCAGGCTTGTCTCCCCCACATACCAGCCTCCCAGGTTAGTCTCCAAGGGCACAGTCAGGGGGAAGGTGCAACAGTTTGCTCTCTCTTCACGATTCAGACTTGGGAAAAGTAGAGACGGGAAAGAGGTAACAGCTATGCCCATTGGTCCTAGACCTCAGTTTCTTGGCTGGGATCTTGAACAGTCATCTTGTGAACCCCTTTGTAGGAACAATGTGGTGTCCTTTGGCCCTGCCAACTTGCCATAGCAAGTTACATCACCCACATCATATTGATGCTCAGAACTGGAACAACACAAGCCCACTCTGAAGCATGCATCTTCCTCCAGACTCCAACGGCATCCCCTGCCCACAGTGCCACCACCACGTGAAAGTCTGGCTCAGCTGCCCCACAACTCCCCAGCTTGCCTTTTGCTTTTGAATATCCTGACCATCAAACCAAGCACAAAGGAAGTAATAATACTCAGGAGTTGCTGGAAAACTCCCATTTCATACTCCCATTCATTTTCTCTGGCAGACACAACTGAAAGTTGGTTTGGGGGGGGGATTTGGTTTTTTTTTAATCCCTGTAAAACTTCTCATGTAAACTTGGGGTGCAAAAGGCATCTGAAGTGTGGGAGTTCCTGGACCAATGCAGGGTTGAGCAAGGGAAGGTTTCAATGAAATACAAAAACCAACACAGACCTGAAGGGGAACAGGCGGCCGACAACAAGGCTGCCAACTGCCAAACTGTCATTTTGCTCAGCGGCTGAACAGAAGGCTCGAGTAATGACAACCACAAAACTCATTTAAAGTCTGAAAAGGTGACTAATGAGCTCATTCATGCTGGCTATAAATTATTCACTACAACACTGATCCCACTCAAGACAAACAGTAAAGTAAACTTTAAACACAGACATCGTTCAGCCTTCTGAAGTGAAGCAAGTTATGTCTGTAAAACTTTTCACAATGAGAGGGATACTTGTCTCTCTCCCTTGTCTATTGTCAAATTCATTCATCTGTTTACTTTTTACCGCCTTTAATCAAGTTTAAGCAGACACAGCTGTTACACATTTATTTCTCTTGAGTTTTTTCCATTAGTTACAACAAGCAAGCGTGATGCTCTAAAAATAGCAGCAAATTATATTCTCTAGAAATTGAAGGCTGACCTTAAAATGAAGCCCAGGTCTCCCGCAAGAATGTTCATATGTACATGTTGGACAAGTGACAGCAATACACAAAGGCAAAATAAAAGTGCAAAGCATTTTCCACTCTTGGAGAGCTTTTCAGTTTGCTTCCAAATTCTCTTTGGTTCTAGTGGAAATAAGTTGCTTCAAAACCTTAACAATACAGAACCTTCTTATGATGGTCATGTTTTGGTTAAGATTTTCAGTAAAACTTAACAATCCTAAGCCAATAAAAGAAGGAATGTCTCCATTAGGCTTTTTCGGCGCAGATAAACACAGCAGCAGGTCTGTTGAGAACCCACCACGTTGCTACAGACTCCTTTCAGTTTCCTGTTTAATAATAAATAAAGAATTTCAGCTCTTCTGTTTTTATAAACTGTGCTATTGGCTACTACTGTCACTACTAAAAGCATTATGATTGGTGGCAAGTAGTCCCATATTTTTCAATCCCCCCCCTTTTTTTTTGAATCTTAGTATCTATTTCCAAGACACCAGAAGAGTTAAGAGTTTCAAATCTGTTTAATGGATTTTTAAAAAAAAAATAGTCCCCGAATAAATACTTACATTAAGTCTTGGTCAGATCACTGAACATTTTGTATTTTTAAACTGCTTTGAATACTTTGAAAAGGAGCCACAGAAAAGCCACAGAAAACACTCATATTCAAATAACACCAGATGGAGGTTCTGACTAACCAAAAGTGAAAGCAGAAAAGTTTGAAACTGGGGCGGCACCTGTGGCTCAAGGAGTAGGGCCCCCGTATACCAGGGGTGGCGGGTTCAAGCCTGGCCCCAGCCAAAACTGAAAAAAAAAAAAAGAAAGAAAGAAAAGTTTGAAACTGAATCAGGTGGCCCGCACACACCTGGAAATTGTGGGGGTGGGAAATGAATGATCTTGGGCCAGAGAACTTGCTAAAGTTCTCACAAAAGACAAGTGGAAGGCAAATTAAGGCCCAGGCTTTAACTTTATCTTGAGACTGGGCCCAATTCCATTTAAGGAAAATTTTTCACATTGTTTTCACAGTTTCTTGCACATGAACTAAAAGCCTTGTCCAGTCATTCGTGTAGTCTGAAATGCAAAGCAATTTTTTTTTTTCTTTTTAAGTAGAGAAAGAGGAGACTTGCAATATTTATAGGAAAGTACTTTGTCACCTACCGACAACAATCTGGTCGGTCCTCACATGTTTAGCACGTTTTTTGTCCATGTTTCTGTATCTAGTAAGGAGCCCTTCTTTTCAATCCTCTGTGCAAGAGTTTTTGCAGTTGTTTTGTTTCGGTAGGGTTTATTTTTGAGAGCAGTTTTAGGTTCCCAGCAAAATTGAGCAGGAGGTACTGAGTTTTCCTTGTTCCCTCCTGCCTGTACTTCTGCATGATGGTGTGTGTGTGTGTGTGTGTGTGTGTGTGTGTGTGTGTGTGTTTTAATCAAATGTATGATGTAAAAACCCAATTCCAACCACAGTAATGGAAAAGACTTAAATGGCATCACTTTGAAGTTTCAGCGGCTCTCCACTAACTGGATTTCTGTCACCTCTCTGCGGAAGGGTGTGGACAGAATATTACTTTGAAACTGAACCACACATCCCATCTTTCCTAGAGATGCGCCTGACAGCAGAGTTCACCTCTCCCCTGGTTGGTGGGAAAGCTGGCACGTTCAGACTATCTGTTATCCACTCTGCTCCTAATGTTCCTAAGGAGGACCAAAGGTGATGTCAGTTTTGCCTGAGGATATTCCAGGCGCTGAACAACAACAGTCAAAACAATGAACACCAAGTACCCAATTACTCCGATCCAAAAACTTATAAAACATACATAACAACACAAGTGATCTAATACTTCCCACAGGCCAGGCACCCTGCCAAGAGCTTTACCTGCATTATTTATTTCACCTTTCCACTAGCCTTACAAGGGAGGTGCTGTTATCCTCATTCACAGGTAAGGACACAGGCTTAAGAAGTTAAGTCATTTGCCAGAGGAGAGATGAAAAGTGAAGACCTCAAGTCTCTTTGGCCTGCAGAGCCCACCCTCTTGATTTACAACCTCCTGACTATTAATACTCTCCAAGATCTCATTTCTAAGATTCTAGAATGTAACTTGCTGCTGCTAATCTACCTCGTAGGCTTCTTTTTTACAGTATTTTTGTTTTTTCTTTCTTTTTCTTTTTTGCATCTCTCGTCTGCTGATGTTCACAGAGAAACGGACACATTCATTAAATGGACAAACATGTCTACAAAACACCAAAGTCTCTAGGACACTGTGCTCTTGTCTGACCCTTAAAACACAAATAATTTTTTTAAAAGCTCATGACAGTGGACAACTCCAGAGGACAGGCCAGAAACTCCCAGTCCTTCCCCATCTCCCATCTGGATCCTCAGAAGGAAGGAGCACCTGTAAAAGTGCCTGTTTGGCAACTCACTGAACAATCTCCGGTTCTCCAATCCTCATCCTACCCCACAGTCCACCAAATAAACCCTTGTTCAGCATCCTACTACCACAAAGACAAACATCTGATGGTCTCACATCAAGCTAATGCTTCCAAATCATATACATTTGATTAGAGACCATTTTCAACTATTTCTCTTGTTCTGTGTTAGGTTGTAATTATCTGCCACTTTAGAAACACTATTGGGCACCACACCAGAACTATTTTCCAAAAGCCCAATGACAAGAGAGTTAAAGGCACAGATCAACCTTTGCCAGTTCTGTAAATACATTCAAAAATTAACCAACCATGATGAAAACACACTGACTATGCTACTGATCAGATTAACTTTCCCCCCCATATGTCCTATGGGGTATGACTCTCCATGAAGGCAGCCCACAGCCTACAGAACATGTACCCAAACCCTGTGCACCAGAGGCAGAGAGAAAGCATGTCTCTCAGCTGCCTGCCACCTCCTGCGCCCTCGTCACTGTCACATCTACAGCACTCCCAAATAGACTCCAGCACCATAGCCAAAGCGTTCATTCCTTCACTAACCACCCCTACCTTGAAAGCTTCCTTGAAAGCTTCCCTGGTGCCAGTTCTAGAATCTCATTTCAAGACTAGCCAAAGGCTCCGTAAAAAGTGGACGAAGTAGAAGGCTGAGGTCTGTGGTTTCATTCTTGAGAAACCCTCAGCTATCCACAGGGATCTGATTCCACTGCCATTTAGAGTAACTCTGGCCTCTGGCAACACCAGTTCCCTCTGAATCCAAATTAAACCTCTCACAGCTTCCTTATGACACCAGCCTTAGCGCAAAGCCTCTGATGGTTATGGTAACAAAAACAAGCTCTGCCCAGACCTTCCTGGACCTCCTCTGGATGAACCACCAAGCTATATGGGCTTCAAAGAAGGCACATATGCTAAGGGAGAGCGGGTTTTATTCACTCCATTTTCTCGGGTGCCTCCTCTCACCCCTCTCTCTCATTTTTTTTGATCAAAATCTACAAACTCATGGGTAGGAAGAACTGTTACTAATGCTGACTACCTGCCTTATCATTTAATCTAAATAGAGCTATTCATTTACTAATTACATTCTTAGCTTTATAGCACTGGCCTGAAAAGTTTTGTTTATTCATCACAAAAACCAGTTAATTTAAGAAGTAAAAATATATAAGAGGCCAGTCTTGGGAAGAATTTTAATAATGATGTTGTAAAAGCCCCTGATTTAATGAAGCAATTGAGGCCCAGAGAAGTAAGTGACTTAGGGCCACATGTTGGAACGCACACTGTTGTTTCTGCTCCTGGATCTATTCACCGTACGGTATGGGTGGGACTGACACTGTCCTCTTCTCCAGAGGCAATGGATTAGTTGACGAATGGGCAGGTCCATCTAGGACTCAGTGCAAGCGTCCACCACATTTCCTGTGTGGTTGAGACAACTAGAGTTGTTTCTGTTACTTGCAACCAAAAGCATCCCAACAGAGTTAGTGGTGGACCTTCTGTCCATGGATATTCCTATAATAAGGTCATTAAAGCATTAAGAAAACCATATTTGGTAAGTTTAGTGGCCAGACTTGATAGGAATAAAAAGACTTAGGAGAAAAGTACTAAATTATACATTATCACCAAGCACTTTGAATATATGGTGTCTTTTGTAAATGTGGCCACGTTAACAGAGTATGATTGGTGAATTCATGAATGAAAATTGACCATAGGGGCAAAACAGGGTTTTTACGGAGGTCTCAGAGCTTAACCCCAACCTGGGCCCATTCCTACCTCCTGGGGGAGGATAGTATCTCAACTTTATATCCTCAAGTGCCCAGTGTAAGATCAGGTGCTTCAGAGACAGAATAGTGGTCATAAGGGCTAAGTTTATTGAAGTTTATTTAGTACATGACAGTGAGCTAGGTGTTTTATCTGCTTTATGTCACAGAATGCTCCTAATGATCAATGTGAGGTAGGTTGATCCAAGGAGACAGTTAACAAATGATATCGAATGAATGGCTGTTGTACAAGTTTAACCCGAGTTATATTTCACGTCCATGAGAACCTGTTCTTCAATAATTCCAAACTTATAAAGATGAGTGTCAATGAATAAAATGTAATCTAGTTAACATTTATTCAGCACTCACAAGAGGATTTACCACAGAACACTGAAGTTTAAGGCTCAGGGGCCCCCACTTTCACCAAGTGGGGCCCCAGCAATGTGTTGGATGAAATCCTCAATCTAAAATTAGTCACTGGACAAGGACACTTAAAATGCCATCAAACCTGACTACTCGTAAAATGTATATATATTATAGGTAGTATATATTATATACACAGTAAAGTCCATATATATAGTATGCATATAGAACAGCATATACTGTATGCTATTAGTGTATAGCGTTAGTATAGTACAGTACAGTATTAGTATAGTATAGTATACTGCTCCTGGTCTATTCTCAGGACTTGTTTTCTCAAGAAAAAGGAGAATAGACCCAGGAACAGATACGTGGTATAATATATGTATATAGTATGCATATGAAAGAAACGTGAGAAAGGTTTCCATATATTTGACAACCGTCCTAAATTAAAAACTTTTTTTAAGCTATCAATAATGGGAAAAAAAAAAAAATCCCAACCACCCATGCTATAGGAATGAGCAAACTATCTTGTTATTCTCTCTAGAGATAATGACATTCCAGATCATTGTCATATGAAGAAATGATCAGAGGACACGGCCTAAAAAATGTAGGAAAAGGAGTAAAGTGGACATATATCTACCATCTGGTTAGTAACAGTATTATGTTATTTTTTTCTGGATTTTGTGATGTTAGGGTTGTCATTTTTTTTTAACATACACTTCTTTGTGTTTTCTTTCATCGTTTGGAACAATTGCTCACTTTCATGTCTGGTTTTGTATTTGTAATTTTACATTCTTAAAGAGCCCATCCCCAGTTGAATAGGCTTCAGGCCATACAAAGCCTGCATCCACCCAATGCTAGCTCATAGCCTTACACGGACTATTCCGTCTAACTCTGACGATAGCTCCTTGAAGTAGGTACTGTCATCACTGTTTTACAGATGAGGGCCCTGAGCTTCAGGAAGGTTAAAATGACCTGCCAAGGTCACCCAGATAAGAAGAGGCAGAGCTGGGACTAAACTGAGCAGTCTTATTCCAGAAGGTGCCTCGCCTCACACCAGTTCTGTATCTTGGGCTGCCCACCCCTCCAAGGCAAGAAAGGAAAGGACCATTCCTTCCTTGAGGTTGGGTGCCTCTCTGGCTTCTGGCTGCTGTGGCAGCTTCGTGGCAGCTTCCTGGCAGCATGTATAGGCCTCTGGTCAGCCGCAGGTTGTTTCCTTTGATGTTATTTATGGTTTGGGTGGTGCTAATTAGGCCGCAGCAAGATAGACAGGGCGACGGTGGGTCCCCTTGTTCAAGCCATGCTGAGGATTGAACAATAGCCTCTTTAGGAGGAATGCGGAGAGAGAGGACCAGGCACTGGTCTGAATGTTAAAAGAAGCCCTGAGACCAGGCTCCAGGCTCCAGCTTCCCCTCCTCCCAGTCCTGCCTTCCCCAGGGGCTTATTGAGGCCTCCAAGCTCCTCCTCCAGAGGCCCAGCCCTCCTCAGTGCCTCTACTCAAAATAACAACTGCATTTGCATAATACCTGGAGCCTGAAGAACTCCCTACCCATGCAATTCTCCAACCAGTCCTTTCTCTAAGGCCCTCTTTCCCAACTACCTGACCCTTAGCAATCAGTCCTCCCTGCAGAGGACTGGACCCGCTATATTTTTGTACCATTCATGTTCAAAGAGATGAAATTAAAAGGTGGGTTGTGATTTATCTTCTTGGGGTGGTGATTAGCTGAGCCGTGACGTGCACAGGGAACCAATAAAACACATTGCAGCTGTCCTTACTATTAAAATGGCATTGCTGATGATTTCTGGTGCTCTGACAGTCTTGGCTCCACCCTTGACACCTCACTAGCTTGAATGGAAAAGGCCACCATCCTTCTGCAGGGTTAGACCAACAAGTGCCAGATTACGGTATGCAAAGTCAGAAAGAGAGAGAAACCCATGCCCAGTTCTTTCCTAACCAGCAAGGTGGACTATGTTAACATATTCACAGAAATAAAAGGTTCCCCAGAAAGGAAGGAGGGGATAGAAATGGGTAGAGGGTGGAGATCCTAGAGGGCCCCTGCCGATTCCACACAGGTCAGAGCAGCAAGGTTGAGGTCTTAGCAAAAAGGGCATCTAGTTATGCTGGGTGCTCAGATCACCTGATTCTTCCAACGGACTCAACATTCAACCTGCCAACCTTCCCTTCCTGATTCCCACGCTCACTTCCCACGGCCACTCTCAGGCAGTGATAGTTCTCACCGTAAATTAGCACACAGGCTTTCTGACCCTGAGCTTAGTTTCCCTTAGGAAACAGGTCTGCTCTCTGGGCTGAAGACAGTTCATGGAGGTAAATGTCACATAGTGAGGTCTCCATCTCTGCACCCCACGCTGCCACTGACTGGGTGGGTGGGTCTCCCGAGTTCCATGATGAGTCTCCCAATATGTCTCTATGTCTCCCTTGTGACCAAGGCCCATGTTCACAGGATGACCATCCTATGCATTGCTTGTTCAGGTACACAGTCTATTGCTTGAAGATCCATAGGTTCCCAATTTTATCCTAACCAGTCACTCTTTCCCAGCCAGGGACAAATTTACACATTCGCCTTCACCAACTAGAGGACCTGCTCAGTGTCCAAACTGAGCTAACTTGCCTTTCCAGCCCAACATCAGGGACAGACAGGAGGGAACCCTCTAAAGTAGAGGGTCAGTAAATTTCAGGCCAAACCCAGCCCCCTGCCTGTCTTTGTAAATAACATTTATTGGAGCACAGCCACACTCATTTGTTTGTACACTGTCTACGGCTGCTTTTGCACTACTGTGGCACAGTTGAGTGCAGTAGTTGCAACAGAGACACCTACCCTGCAAAGCCTAAAATATTTACTCTCTGGTTACAGAAAAGGCTCTAAAGAAGAGAGGGTGACAACACTTGGGTTCAAGTTCTGTTTCTACCAACAGCTCAGCTTTGTGAGGTCATGCAAGTATTTCCATCTCTCTACTTTCATTTCATTCATAAAATAGGATTAGTCATGGCTGGCAAGTGCATGACAAATAATTAGCTAATACCCCAGAATATGCATTGAAAGTACAATAGGAAGAACTGGCTATTTGTTTTCTGAAGGGTAAGAGGTCTGCTCTGGGAATACTAGTATTCTAGGGCTGGGAGGGGAAATGCTGTCTTTTGGCCAGCTGCACTCCACACACTGCTTTCATTCCATTTCACAACTGAGCCCTGTGAGAGGCACTGCACATCACAGGGCTGGTTATAGTCCTGCACGACACAGGACTCCAGCTGAAGATAGAATGTGAGAAGGGAAACAGAGATCATCACACAGGCTGAGATATTCAAGAATTTTTTTTTTTTTTTAATAAAAAGAACAGTGGCTGAGAGAATGGGTCAGAACTTCAGAAAAAGGAAAGGAGAACGTTCCACTTTGTTCTTTACTAGAAGGTGCAGTAAAACAAATGTCCAGGGTGAGGAAAGCCAAGAGCACATTCAGAGAACCTTGGAATAGGCCAATTTATCAGAGCAAAAGGATCATTCATGGGAGTATCAGAGAAGATGGCTGGAAAGGTAAAACTAGCACCAGAGTAGGAAGGAAACTGAATTCCAAACTAATAAGTCGGTATTTCATCCTGGACAATGGGGAGCCACTGAATGTTCTAGGGAAAGTAGGAGATGACATATGAAAGGGGTATTTTAGAAAGATTAATCTGGCCATCCTATAGAAACTGAATCAGAAGAAATTGAAATACAGGGTGGCCATAAAATTCATGTGCAATTTAAAATAGTGTTCAAGATGAAGTTTATGGCCACTCTGTATAGAGGGACTGGAATTGAAACACAGAAAATAGAAGCTATCATATTGAGAGATTCTTTTGATGGGGAAAAGAAACAACTTTTTTGTTTCGTTTGTTTTGTTGAGACAAGGTCTCACTCTGTCACCTGGGCTACAGTACAACAGTGTTATCATACTTCACTGCAACCCCAAACTCCTGGGCTCAAGCAATGCTCCTGCCTCAGCCTCTGGATAGCTGGGACTATAGGTCTCCTAGGCCCCATGTCCAGCCAATTTTTCTATCTTTCATAGAAATGGGATCTTGCTCTTGCTCAGGCTGATCTCAACTCCTGGCCTCAAGCAATGCTCTGACTTCAGCTTCCCAAAATGCTAGGATTACAGGCATGTGCCACCATGCCCGGCCAGAAATAAATCATTACATTCATTTTAACTTAAATTTTTCTGTGCAGCCCTGGTATCTCCTGTTACCTTACTGTCTGTGAATATCTGCTAAATAAGCAAAACTGGAGCATATCAAGTAAAATATTAAAAAAGTCAGAAAACAAAGTCAGGTCTTAGCCTAAGTTATCACTCTTCTGAGAGCTATAGGTTTATAAAGTGTAATAGTTGGCCTTTGATTTCAAATCACAATCAGGAGAAAAGGTTATTATAGTGAGCATGAAGGGGGTTGTTTCTCTCTGTTAAAACCCCATTTTATCATTTACAACCTCCCAGAAAGGCAGCTAAAGCAGTTTTCTCTGCATCGGGTTTTATCAGAGTCATCCTAAAAATCCCTGCATTCCTCAGGTTCCCAGGGTTTGGCCCCTTGAGGGATCACTACATCCCTCACACATTCCCTGGATTCAGATATCTGTTTTTATGGTCACAGTAGAACTTGCTTCTCAGACTGGGAGCGCAGAGAAGATGGACTAGGGTTTGCATTCCAGCCTCTCCTAGCCCAGTGACCTCCTTGGGTTTCCTTAATTTTGAGCTCAAGTTCTCCTTCTGCAATATGTGGATGATGAGTATCTACTTCAGGATGTCTGGAGCCTTAACCAAGAAATGACTGCAAAGTACACGACTGCACCTGCGCAAGGCTCAATCAATGGAGCTGCCGTTATTTTATTTGCTCAGGGTGCAGTGAGATTTGGCTGGGTTAGTCCAGGTAAATCAATCATGATTTGTTTTTATTTGCTAGGTAAGAGGCACTTCCTTAATTTAATTATCATATGCCTAATATAGAAACGTACTTCTCCATTTGAGTACAGATTGCTGGAGGACCAGTGTCCTAGAGACCAGCAGTGCCCAGGGATGGGGGCTTCAGCATCCTGCCTGCTGGGAAAAGCCCCAGGCCTTTCCAGGCTGCAGAAAAATCCCCCAGGGACTTCAGAAGGCAGCAGAGCTTGAGATCTCAGAAGCGGGAGCTGGAGACTCAGCGATCCTTCCTCCAGTGTTCAGAGGAGATTCAGAGTAGTCCTCTCATTCAATCAAGGTCTCACCACAAGCT
Source organism: Loris lydekkerianus (assembly GCA_963574355.1). Classification (NCBI taxonomy): domain Eukaryota; kingdom Metazoa; phylum Chordata; class Mammalia; order Primates; family Lorisidae; genus Loris; species Loris lydekkerianus. Next base: position 57,337 of record CAUYPK010145535.1, read on the forward strand.
TAAGGAAGAGTTGGATCCAGAACCTAGGTCTGATGACTTTTCTCTTTCCAGAAAGTCATCTTTTTTTTTTTTTTAATTACAAAAGTCATAATGGCCACTGTGAAAAACTTGGAAACTATAAAACAGTAAAAACATGTAGAGGAGGGGAGCATGTGTAATAATAATACATGTATATATTCCCATTGCTGAAAGCTTCTATATTTCTGTTAAGAACTCAACAGTTGTTTAGGATTTTTCTATTTGTATAACAAAAATGGAATCACACCATAAATAAATATATACTCATTATTCTGCTTTTTTCCACTTCACATCGTACGAAATCTATTTCTACAATAAAATTGTGTGCTCCAGGTAGGCTGAGACTGGGTCAGTGTTGTCTGTCACTGTCTATTTCACACCTACCATGTACCCCATATGTAGTCGGCTCTCAGGAGGCCACAGAGTGAGGGAAGGGCTGCACAGGGCTACCCGCTATAACCAATGACTCAGTTACCTTTTCCCTTTGGGGTAATTAGGTTACTTCCAGTTTTCTGCTACCATGATCAAGGTCAGATGAATACCAGATTCATATACCTTGTATAAAATCTCTATTTCCTAAAAGCAGAATTCCTGGGTCCAAGAGTATCCATGCTATAAGACCTTGGATATCTGATGCTTTCCAGGAAGGTTAATTCTCATTTATAGCCCCACAAATGGTACACAAGAGTGAAAAGCCTCGTTTTCTATGTTGAGATGAGTATTTGAGTTGAGGGGGAATATGTAGAATTCTTCAGCAGGTGTTTTAGTGAAAACTTGAGTGCTGGATTTGAAGCTCACTCCAACATCTAACAAGCCCATACAATATAAAATGTCTTTCTGAACATTCACCAGCCCCTCTCAGACATGTCCTCTGTTAAAAAACACTGTGTGGTACCTAATATTACCACTCCCATCATCTAGATATATATTAATATTATATATTAATTATATATATATAAATTATTAATATATTATATGTATTATATATAATATATTAACTATATATATTATATATAATATATTAATTATATATTATATATATTATATATAATATATAATTATATATTAATTATATATTATATATAATATATTAATATATTATATATATATATTATATATTAATATTATACTATTAATGTATGTACTCCCATATCACAGGAGCTCAGTAGTGGGTTCCCTAAGGCCTAGCACAGAAACCCAAATTTTCCATATAAACAGGGACCCACACCAAATCTGTGTCTCTCTGGCACCACGTCTTGTCTATAAATACCTGCCATTCAAAGTAAGTATCAACAGCAGTTTCCTGATGTCCTTTTTCTTACACATACACATTAAAGATACACTGTTAACCTCAAAAACAGACTTTGCACAGTTGCTTCCTAGAAAAAGTTTTGTTCTTCTCATATAAAATCAGCTAAATAAATTCCAAATGAACGTACCTATCAAAGAATTCTAATTGATTTTTTTTTTCCTGTAGATTAAGGAGGTCATTTGCAAAGAGAAAATGGAGCTGTGTTGATCCTGATCCAGAGATCCTCCAGCCCACGCCCTCTGCACGGCCAGGGTTCCCTGGGAAGCCAGCAGGACCTTCTCAGCAAGGAAGAGGCACCAATATCAACGCATGCTCTCTCCTCACACCTCACCACACTGCACACCAAGACACTCCTGCATGATGATGGTAATGAGCACAATGTTCCTCCCTCGCCAGTCCTGCTCCCTCTCCTGCTCCCTCCCCTCCTCCCACAAGGCCAAGAGTTGACTGCCCAGGAAATCACTGGCATCCCTCTCAGGCCCTGTCAGACAGAACAAAGGATGAAAAGTTATTTATGTGTTCTGCCTCTGTCCCAAAATTATTGTGGCAAGGTTACTGCCTGGGTCTTCATTCCTCCACCTTCAAAACAGGATGATTTCTGCATCTCTCTCGTGTGTTTTACTAGAAGTTTACAAGGAACTAATGCATCAAATTCTTACATAGGTTCCAAGAGGCAAAGCACCCCCCCAAATGCAATGCACCCCTTTGTTATGATGTCTGCTTTCTTGATTTATGATGGAATACCACTTTTCTATCCAAATCTTCCCCATGCCTGAGTTTTTAAAGGCCATGTTAGCAGGGTATCTCCTGAGCTTTTGAATCATCTGTGATGTCTTAAAAATCCATATGGCTCTTCAAAATCAATTAATATTAGCTACCCCTTGCCTTTTCTTACAGATACACACACTCACACAATATGGAGGTTGAAATTCTTTACTTTCACTCCAAATAAATCCCAAGTCTCCAGTACTCAAAAGATAAAAATCTCACAGCCTATGTTCACATTTATCCATGAAAGAAATTTAATAGTTCGACATGTCAGATGGCAAGTCAATCAGAGGACTGAGAAATAAACACAGAAGTTTTGAAGTCCATGTTTCCAATTTTCTTGTGATATGAACAAGACAGAATTTATTTGAGAAGAAAATGCCAAGGTGACATTTGGAATTACCACGTTTGTGGGGGGCAGGAGGCCAACTTATGGACATTTTGCCTTCTCTTTTGGAGCACTGGCAGATAGCCTTGCCAGGTCCACAAGCCCATGTGCATACAATTCAGCCAACTCTCCCTGGAGGTCTGACAGCTTCACCTCCCTTCCTCAGCAGCTAAAGGGGAGTTTTCTATCAGCCAGCCTCTTGGGGAGGTGCATTCAATGGGGAGAGCCAGAAAGCCTGCCCTCTAAAGAAACCCACTGGCCTAAAATCAGACAATGGGAGTCAAGGGTGGGAGACAGTGATCTATCAAAAGGACATAGCATCAAAGGAAGACAAGGGCATCCCTGTCACTTATGTCACGCTGGCCATGTCCCCTTGCTCATAAGCCACTGATAGTGCACCTTGATAGCAGAACACACTTGTTGCATGCAAGCACAGCTGATGGCTCCTGTCCACTCCACTTTCTACCCTGTAGGTGCAGTCACCATAGACCCAGGCAGGGCAATGGAGTCGCCCTGCAGCTCTTGATACCCTCTACTCTTGAATTCCTGAGCAAGAGGACCCTAGGGCCAAGATAGTTCCCTGCCTCTGCTCCCACTTGTGGGAATTCCTTGATGGAGTCTGTTCTAGCTCCTTGTCTGTTTCCTCCAGGTCTTTGCTGGCACCCTTTTCTGAGCATTCAGCACTATGATGGAGCCTGACTCAACTCATCACAAGTCTGCATGGAGCTCTGTCCTCTCAGATGAGCCCTGGACCACTCTGGACTTTGGGATTGTCATCTGCCAGCGAGGGACAGGAATAGCTCTTCTCTAAATCTCCTTCCAGGTCAGAAAATTAAATTAATATTTTCGACTATATCTTCTTGAAACTTTGTTTCCTGTGCTCTGAACAGAAAAAACTTTCAAGATGTGACTGTTAAACTAACCTAAAACATGGGGCATACCACAGGAAGTCTCCCAGGGCTAGCCCTTCCCTCCTACGTATCCACAGGACATTGTGTAGCCTGGAGCCAACACCCTTCTACTGCTGGTTTAAAGAATGATGGCCTCAATTTCCCCAATCTGCAATCAGTGGGGCAGACTCGATGAATACTAAGGTCTCTTTTGGAGTGAAGAGCCCAGGATTCTCAAATTAGAATTTTCAAGCTAACTATCAAGGACCAAGAGAAGAAGCAAGAAAAGCCAGTGTTGATCAAACACACCACAAATCAGACACAATCTTTAGTGGCTTCTCATTCTGCTACCGACGTAATGAACATGGATGACACCTTGGGGGTGTGAGCTAAAGTCAGTGCTCTATGCTCAACTCAGCCCTGGGAGCACCCAATGCGACCAGTCACCATCGGGTGAGACAAAGAGAGTTTGCTAACATGATTGTCAGGAAATGTTATTCCTCCACCCAGGGTCCCGGGCCTAACAGTGACTCCTGGTTCCTTGCATACCGCCCCTCAGTCAACAATTCTGGAGATGGAGTTTCCAGAGCATGTTAAAATTTACCAAGGCTTTCCTAGGGCTGGCCTGTGAATTGATATGTTTCCAGTTCTTCGTGTTACCTGTCAGTAACTTGTCACCTTGCAGATGTCAGCCTGAGAACTGGTCAGGATGACGGGGACATGTCTCTCTGTTCATTGAAGAGAATTACTATAGCTAGAGGGTGACAGCCCCACAAGTTAAATCTTCATCACCCCTGTCTGCCTATCCTAACTCTGCAGATTCCCTCTTGTATCTTCAACTATTTCCACTCACTACCTATATGAAAAGTCTTGGAGGCTTGCATGAGTGTATTATAGAGTTCAAATTTTAAAAGCTTTTAAAAGACACTCAATGTATTAATGAAAGCCATCACTCCACCATTGGTGGTTGGGGACTGTAGAGTTTCCAGAATCATGTGGATTCCAGGGGGGACCCTATTACACTGCCTCCTTTTCTGCCTAAATATCTCAGTTCCCTGGGTCCACACCAGGAGAGGATCATGGAGTGATTCCAAAGAGGGAGAAAGAACTATAACTTAACAGCCCCTACTTGAAGCTTGTTGTCACCCCCTATTTCCTAAGGTCTAAAAACCAGTACCCTGTAGTTCAGTGAATAGGGTGCCAGCCACATACACAGAGGCTGGCAGGTTTGAGCCTGACCCAGGACTGCTAAACAACAATGACAACTGCAACCAAAAAATAGCCAGGGATTGTGGTGAGCACCTGTACTCCAAGCTACTGAGGAGGGTGAGGCAAGAGAATCACGTAGGCCCAAGAGTTTGAGGTTGCTATGAGCTGTAATGCCATGGCACTCGACCGAGGGTGACATAGTGAGACTCTGTCTCAAAAAAAATAAAAATATAAACCAGTATCCTATATTCACAGTAGTGTGTAAATGACTGATACCAGACTCATTCCCCAGAATAAGCTGCAGGAAAAGCAGGAATCCCTCTGTCCCAGGATATAAAGCTGTGCTGCCAGGGTGTGTCCTAAGGGGCATGCAAATTCCCCACTCCCCAGCACCATATTCCCTGGAGATGATCTTGCTGCTTCCTAATTTGGTTTAGAAATAAGGGGAATATCCTTCCAAGAAAGGATAGTTTATTCACCCTCAGCTTTACCGGTACCTGAGCGGAGCTGCTGTGGAAAGGCTCCCTCGCCAAGTCCATCCCCACCTCCCCAGCCTTCCAGGGGAGGGCCGGAATAGGCACAGCTGAGACCATCATCAGCCATCATGGGAGCGGCACTAATGTAGACACAGGAGGTGCAGGCTCATTCTCCCCAGCCAGGTGTCCAGGCTGGCAAGGCCATCTGGGTTAAGAAATGCATGTGGTAAAGCCTGCTGGGGAAGATCATTTTAAGGGAAGTTTAGCTTAAAATCAGCTACCTTTAAGAAGTTTCCTCAGCCCTAGCCCCCACTAAGATGGGGGCTTTGGAAATTTGTTATTTCCTCTTACGGAACCCTGAGAAAACAGATGCATCTACCCAAAAGTCTATGGGCAAGGGTCCAGGAAATAAATCAGCTCCAACAGAAAACATTGGGAAAAATGTCGAGATGGGGGCCTAGATTTTGCTTTCAGGTTTCCAAAAACCTAAAAGTATAAGCCAGAAATAAAAACCTTTTAAAAGATGCCTATCTAAAATGCAACCACCATACCTTTAAACTCTTTGTACCCTGACATAAATAACAAACATTCTTATTTATTTATTTTTATTTTAACAAACATTTTTTAATGAATTTAAGCTCATGCCTATAATACTAGCACCCTGGGAGGCCAAAGCAGGAAGATCCCTTCAGCTCAGGAGTTCTAGACCAGCCTGAGCAACAGTGGGACTCCACCTCTATTTAAAAAAAAACAAAAACAGAAAAATTAGCTGGGTGTGGTCGCTGGTGCCTGCAGTCCCAGCTACCAGGGAGGCTGAGGCAGGATTGTTGACACTAGGCCTTTGAAATTACTGTGAGCTTTGCTGACACCACTAGCCTGGGCAACAGAATAAGACTCTGTCTAAATATATAAATGTTAAAAAAAAGAACTAAATTATACCAAACAATAATGTTGCCGCTTTAAAAATACTTAGCTATGAAATTTAAAAGCTTGGTAAAAACCCAGTATGAGTGAAGAAATAAAGAAATAGGCACTCTTTTCAGGACTGATAGGAGTGTTCGTTAGTGGATCCTACCATTTGGGTGCCATATTTGACAATGTCTATTACAACTGAAAATGCACATTAGCTTTGACCCACCAATTCCCCTTTTCAGCATTCACTGCACAGAAATACACTGTTATAGACTGAATGTCTGTGTCCTCCAAAATTTATATGTTGAAGCCCAGTGTGATACAATTTAGAGATGAGGCTTCTGATCAGGTTATGAGGGTGGGGTTCCCGTGATGGGATTAGTGCCCTCATAAGAAGATAAGAAGGTGGCTATGGTATCCACAAAATAGGAAGAGAGCCCTCATCAGGAACCAAATTGTCCAGCACTTTGATCTTGAACTTCCCAGCTTCCAGGACTATGAAAAATATAGGCTTGCTGTTTAAGCCACCCATTTACAGTATTTTGTTATAGCAGCCTAAGCTAAGATATACACGGTTGTGCAAAAATATGCATGCACAAGGATTAGTTTAGCATCATTTGTAATAGAGAAAAACTGGAAGGAATTCCATGTCCATCAACAAGAAGTCAGAGAGCCAACACCTGGTCCACTCATATAATGGAAACACAGCAGCTTTCACAACAAGGTAAACTGAGCTGTTGATGGGGAAAGACGCTCAGAGCAAAAAGGACATTGCAGAACTAGATATCAAGTCTATTTTTTCCTAAAATAATATTAGATGTGTTGACAAATGCATAAAAAATCTTTAACGGGTAGTAGACAACTAGGGACTTTAAACTTTACATGATAAGCACATCTACATTGGTTAGGATTTTAACTTTTTTTTTTTTTTTTTTTTTTTGAGAAAGAGCCTCAAGCTGTTGCCCTGGGTATAATGCTATGGCATCATCGCTCACAGCAACCTTCAACTCCTGGGCTCAAGCGATTCTCCTGCCTCTTCCTCCCAAGTAGCTGGGACTACAGGCACCCGCCAATGCCTGGGTATTTTTTGGTTGCAGCCATCATTGTTGTTTGGCGGGCATGGGCTGGATTCGAACCTGCCAGCTCCAGTGTATGTGGCTGGCACCTTAGTCGCTTGAGCCACAGGCACCGAGCCATGGTTTTATTTTTTACCATTAAACAACAACTTGTAATCAGAAGGAAAAAAGTGAACTCTCCATCTTCATGTTGTTTAATTATCTTCCAAACTATCCCTGACCCAAGGTAATTCTTTGCCTTTATCTTAGAGACAGAAGGAAGATCTGTTTTTTATATGTTCTAGAATCTAGAGAATAGTGGCTATCGGCTATGTATTTAATCCACGTAATTGCATTTGATAAATGGCTCAAAATCTTAACTCTTCACATCCCCCCCCCATACTAAAGATATTCTGTGCCTGAGAAGTAGCCAGGGTGGTGGACAGAACACAGGACGGTGACTCAGGAGTGACAGTTGGAGCATGTTTTCTTTCTGTGTTCCAGTTTCCACATCCATGAGAGTAAGGGCCTGATGGAAATCATCTCCAAAGTCTCCATGAAAGACCCTGACCGCTCGGCACTAAGGCCCCCATGAGAGGGTTACTCAATCAGCATTTGTTAAAATCCTGAAGGACAGAGATAGCCTGAAGTCAGAAAACAGTGGGAAAGGAAAATTTGAGAAAAACCCTGCTAGTTCTAGTCTGGAGTTAGTCAGCCAAGGGGAAAGAATGAAGGGGTCTTGATGGTATAGAAAACATAGGGAACTGAACGTCTGGCATTCCGGGATGGTATGAGCTGTCACTATAATGGGGAAAATGAGGGGACACATAAGAGGTGAACAGAGGCACCCACCATCTAACGGCAGGGGGCAGAGATGTTAACCCTACTTTAGAGAATGGTTCCACACAAGTCCCACCCAATGGATCCATGCTAGCCTGTGGAGTAATGTGGAGGAGGCCCACCAGATTAATAACCAGCTGAGCCAGGCAGGTAGCAGCCAGTCTCTACAATAAGGGCTTCCTTACCTGACAGCAGGCTGGGGTGCCTGGGCTGGGGGCTGGCTGCGTGGGAGGTGAAGGAAAGCAAGGAGGAAGACCACCAGCATCTCAGGGACATGCCTACCTTCTGCAGCCTGCTCCCAAGTCATCCCAAGTCTTAAAAGTGCAATTGCCTAACCCCAAATGGCCCATTCTGGTGGGCCTGAATAATCTGCTATAATTGTACTTTCCCTTTAACAAACACTGATAAATAATTAAACTCCCTAAAGGATCCAAATCTCTACAGTTACATGCCTGATTAAATTCTAACCAAAGAGGCTCTGGGCCCTGTAGGTTCAAGGCCTTCATATGGGGTCTCAGGGCATATGCTGTCACTCTCCCAGCCTAGGCAGTGTCCCAGGCCCCAGCAGGCCACTGTTGCCATGTTTAAACTCCAGAAAACAGAAATCCTGTCTACCTTAGCATCCCCACAGCATCTTCAGCAACAAGAACAATGCCTGGCACATAGTAGGTGCTCAGGAAGTATGTTTTTGAATAAAAGAGGTAGAGGAAATAGCCTGGGCTGAGGAGCTAGTCAGAGCTGAGGGGCCTTAGCCAAGTCACTTAACTCTACAAGCCCTGGTTCTCCGTCTGTTAAGTGGAATGCAAAAAATAAAAATAAAATAAAACCTTCCAGGGCTTTGGGAAAGATTGAAATAATATGTGGGAAACATCCAGCATGGGCAGCCTTGTTCATAGGATATGGGAGATAAATTTGTGTCACCATCATTAATAACTCAAACTCACGCTGGAGTCCATTCATGCCTTGTCATCACAAGCGTCACATAAAGTTACACAACTAGAGTCTACGACTTGCCCTTTGGGAGCTACAAGTTAATAACCTGCATTGTAATAGCCTCTTCTTTAAACACAGCAGTAGTCTTGTCTCTTCTTCAAAGCAGATTTACTCAGAACTCTATCAGTTGGTTCGTTGTCTTCAGAGACCTTCACCAATTGCCTGTAAAGGTGTGTGCAGCAGAAGACGACAGAAGTGCCAGTTCAGCCCTGGCCCAAACTGCCCAGGTTTGATTCTGACTCAGCTTCCTGATACTGGGGCCTGTTTACTTAGGAAAACCCAATGTGGTCTAGTGGCTGCAAAATAGAATCTGAAGCTGAATGCCTAGGTTTGAATCCCGGCTCTACCACTCTGACTGGATGACCTTGGGCAAGTGATTTAACCACTTAGACCTCAGCATTCTCATCTGGAAAATAGGCACAATAACAGTACCTCCCTGGGGGAAGGGAGAAAAGGAATCAGGAGATTGTACTTCTCCTGCTTTGTGGGCAATCATGGAGATCGACCAGCCCATCCACAGAAACCCTGCCAGGAGGAATCCTTGCCTTAAAGACCATCTTTTCCATGTTTTTCCACTTTTATTAATCATACAATCATTTGGGAGATTTTGAAGGAAAAAGAAGTGAACATGGGTGAGTTTGTGGAAGGCTCAAGCAGGACATCAGCCTTGCCTGTGTGCACATTACTCTTACATGAGAGTGATCAGGAGACCTGCAGGAAGGGAGGCAGTGTGGTCACACGCCAGGTGAGAGAGGAATAGCTCCCAGGGCTTCCCAGCCAGCCTTTCAAACTGTTTTTTCCCTTTAAAAACAAATACCCCTCACTTTCTCCACATCTTGTCTCTATTTCCCTGTCCCCTGACCAGGACTCCTGCTCTTGGGGCCTTGCAGGCTCAGCTTTGCTTGCCTTGCCCTGTTACTGGAAAGAAACAAGGTGCACTTTTGGAGGCAGCCACTGAGAACTCTCCTCGGGTGCCCTGAGCTTTCCCTGGAATGACTTACCTTCCCTGGGATGAGCAGATTGTTCTTTCCCCAAGTTCAGCACACGGGTAACCTGTGGGTGCCGCCTGTCTCTGTGATACCCTTTACCTGGTATTTTACAATGCTGTTCTCAGGAAAACAAGCCCATTCCTTCTGTACTCAGAGGGGAGATACAACATGAACTGGAAGCTTGGCTGTTACTAATTTGGGTTTCAAGTGCAGTTCTGCTATGCCTGAAAACAAATGATCACCAGTGAGTTATCCAGCTGTCCCCCCAGCCATCCTGGTTACTTTGTCCTGGGTGTGGAGCCCTCTCCGGCAGGGTCCGTGTGAGTTTCCGTGAACACAGCAGTCGGGACCCCCTGAAGGTCCCAGCCAACGACTGAGCCACAGTTTGGCTGATCCCTCACTGGAGAAGATAAAGTCCTTAAGTAAAGCTTTGCCACTCGGTCCAGCCCCTCTCCCTTTGACTCCAGCCAAGAGTCAAAGTCGATATTTGCTGAGTGGAAGAGGACAAAAGGAAACAAATTCGTTTGCAAGCTCTCCAAACAAACTAGAAAAAGTAATTCTTGACTGTTTACCCCGTCCTCTTGTAAGATGGTTAAGCTAATATGTCCCTACTTTTGAGAGAATCTCAACAATTTGTGATCACAGACCAGCAGTTGGCTCTCTGAATAGGGTGTTCACAAAGAGACATGCAGGATGTATCCTTTAATAAGGAAATAGGACCATTTCAATGACTTTATAACAGGACAGCGCAGTGGCTCATGCCTATAATCCTAGCATTTTAGGAAGTAGAGGTAGAAGGCTCGCTTGAGGCCAGGAGTTTGAGATCAGCATGAGCAATACAGCAAGACCTCATCTCTACGAAAGAAAGAAAGAAAAAGAAAGAAAGAAAGAAAGAAAGAAAGAAAGAAAGAAAGAAAGAAAGAAAGAAAGAAAGAAAGAAAGAAAGAAAAGAAAGAAAAGAAAGAAAAGAAAAATTAGCCAGGCGTGGTAGTGTGCACCGTAGTCCCAAGGTACTTGGGAGGTTGAAGTAGGAGGATTGCTTGAACCCAGGAACATGAGGTTGCTATGAGCTAGATTGAGGCCATCATTCTCGAGCCTGGGCAACAGAGAAAGACTCTGTCTAAAGAAATACATGACTTAAATAATGACTTAAAATTACAGCATTATGACAGTGCTGCTACTTCAGACCAGCAGAGGCTTGGGAAATCTTAGAAAGAAAACATCTAAAAGGTCACAATTCTTCTTGACAATCCACTAAGGAGCTAGATCATTAAAGGAGCCCTTTTGGTCAGAATGAACTTAAATCTGTGCTCAAACCATTAGATTTTTGGATAAAAGAACAACACATAAGTATTAGAAGGAACCTTAGGATCACCTATTTCATAGTGGGGGAGAAAACGAGGTCCAGTGAGATTAGAGGAGTTGACCTAGGGCAGAGCCCAGACTAGAACACACCGCCTAGCCTGTCTCAGGAGAACGGGGACTTCCGCTGATGCCACTTGCTTGTCACCCCTTTTCCCTGGCAGGCCAGGGAGGGGCTGGGGGCAGCTGGAAGCACACCCGTTCTCCCTTCGGCAGCAGTTTCCACTGCCTCTTCTGCCTTTGCAATAGACAACTGGGGGGCTGGACATGGTGGCTCACACCTGTAATCCTAGCACTCTGGGAGGCCGAGGTGGGCAGATCCCTTGAGTGTAGGGGTTCGAGACCAGCCTAAGCAAGAGTGAGACCATGTCTCTACTAAAAATAGAAAAAACTAGCCAGGCCTTGGGGTGCCTACCTGTAGTCCCAGATGCTCGGGAGGCTGATGGCTTGCACCCAAGAGTTTGAGATTGTTGAGCTGTGACACCACAGCACTCTACCCAGGGTGAGAGAGTGAGACTCTGTCAGTGCACCATGAAACCCAGAACCCTTTGCTAGGAAGGTAACTGCCTGCTGAGGGCTGCACTCTCACAGTGGGTGCCTAAGGCCAGACAGTGGCTACAAGGGGACTGTGAGGTGCACATCTGCATGAGACAACCAGGGCTCAAGACTGTCAGCCCTATTGCTAGAGGGGAAGATAATATAAACTCTGCCCCGCAGCTGCTAAGGAACACCAGAATGAGTCCTGGCAGCCCAGTCTGTGCTGGAATCCTCCTGGGAGCCCTCAGCACACTTATCTGGAACCACTATTTGCTTTCCCTTCTCTAGAAAGCCAAGCTACTTCTCCGGGTGGGAAAAATGAAGAGTTTCTTTTTCTTGCATTTTGTTCTAAAAGACAGGGACATTCTAGTTACATCTTTTTTTTTTTTTTTCCTAAGCCTTCCAGTGAAGCCTTGTAGACTGTGTCTAACAGGGCTGCTGCCCCCAAACGACATTCTCAAAAGGTCAGAACCAAACACTAGTTCTGACTAGTGCTTCGATTAAATGCGAACATTTCTTTCTTGGTGCCCAGGTGCTGTTTAATCTGTGTGGGATTAAATAACCAACAAGAATATCTATCTATCTATCTATCCCCCCCCGAAAACTGAAGAAAACGCCTAAATAACACCCCACATCCAGCTTTCCTCCAATATAACAAATGCCAGCAATATGCAAACACAGACCCTTGGCAGTGAACACTGCTTTGTCAGAGTTCAAGGTGAGCAGGAGCCACTTTTCTTGCTTCTTGTAACTCTCTCTGCCTGGGAGAAGGAACGTTTGTTGGGCTAAATCCAGGAGTCACTCCAGGTCAGATCTGTACATAGTAGGCACCACCTTTGTCACACGAAAGCATAGAACATGGAGAAAACTAACTAAGTAGAGTTAATAATCAGTCAGTCAGTTATTCTACACGTTCCTACGTTGGCCAGGCAATGGGGAACCCACAAAGGCCATCTCTTTGGGTGAAATAAGTAAATAAATAAAGCTTTGTCATTGTTGCCCATCCTTGTATCTCCAGTATGCAACACTGAATGGCTATGTGGTAGCAATTCAACTAACTTTTTTGGAATAAATAAATCAGACATTCCTGAAACAATGAGCAAACTAAGTTTAAAAGAGACGAAGAAACACACACATCAAAACCATGCTCACGTACATGTGGTGAGGGTATATAAAAACCAGTGAAGTCCTCTACGGAAGGGCCGTGGTCTAGTTACCGGTATTGTACCAACGTCAATCTCCTGGCTGTGATCAATGTACTACAGTCATGTAAGATGTTATCATTGGAGGAAGCTGCAGAAAGGGCACATGGGTCCTCTCTGTACTGTACTTGTATTTTTGCAACTTCTGAGTCAAAATTAAGTTTCAAAAGATAAAACAGAAATAAAGGCAAGATGTTCCAGATGCCAAATGAGCAGTGGAGGGAAGAGATTTTCAGCTTCCTTCCCGTGAAGACCCCGCTGTAGTCACAGACCTGACACACTCCCAGCTGAGGGGTGAGTCACATGCTTTCTTTCCCACTGTCTTCTCTTCCATGGGTCTCAGGAAACATTCTCCCCTCTGAGATGTCTTCCCAGACCCCAGCACTGGGCACTTGCTCACACAGTTTATCTACTTCCTTCAGCACATGGCCCATAATCAGGAATCTCTTTGTTATGTCTTACCCCCCAGAATATAGCCGCCGCAAGAGGATGGACTTCAGCTGCTTGCTTAACACAGCATCCTATGAGAGCATATCCCAGCCCAGGACACTTAAAGAATAGTTTTTTGAATGAATGATGAATACATTGCTGAATTAGCAAAGGATGTGTATCAGAACAATGCTGAGAGAGATACTCTTGAAACATAATAATAAAAGGCATATTTCCTTTGTAAATATGGCAGATTTAACTATGATTTGTAGGAGTTTACTTGAAATATACAATGTGGTATCTGGAGGAGGGGGCAGAAGGAAGATGACACCCTCAGAGCTGGTATAATCAGGAAGAGTATCCATTGGCAACCATCTGGACAGGCTATTAGATAGAATTTAAACAGAAACCAGGGAAGAGGGGTGGCACCTGTGGCTCAGTGGGTAGGACGCTGGCCCCATACACCAAGGATGGCAGGTTCAAACCCGGCCCCCGCCAAACTGCAACAACAAAAAAAAGATAGCGGGGCATTGTGACACCTACCTGTAGTCCCAGCTACTCAGGAGGCTGAGAAAAGAGAATTACCTAAGCGCAGGAGTTGAAGGTTGCTGTGAGCTGTGACGCCACGGCACTCTACCAAGGGGAATAAAGTGAGACTCTGTCTCTAAAAAAAGAAAGAAAGAAACCAGGGAAGGGGAGAAAAGGATGTTCCAGAACTTGAGGACCAGTATGAAAGAAAACTTTGATGGCACCCAGACTTCAGCATTCTTAGGAAGCTGGTGACCTATTCGTAATACTCAGGGGCAGTACTGGGCACAGGGTCATGGCAGTGAATGGAACAGGACCATCCCCGTGTGAGCTTCTACTCTCCATAATTGGCTTTCTGGCTAGTAAAATTTGATCTGTAAATGTTGACTTTTGCATTAATAAATGTTCCTAATTATACGGTAGGAGCTCTTAATTCTTACTGACTGGAAGGAAGTCCAGAAGGCTATTTAACATTGATCAGAAAGTTGACTTTAAGGAGAAAGTAAAAATTTGCCTTTGGGGTCAACCTCTCTGTTATAGGAAGGGTTGCTTTGGTGAGTTCTCCTGATCATGCAAATAAAAGTCAAGTTCCTCCTCCTCTTACTTAGGGGATCCCTGATATTGGTAAAGTCATCTAAGGTTAAATACATCAGGCTGGCATGTAAGAAACCTGGCTAATGCTGTCAAAAGCCATCTCACCAGGGGCACGTTCCTATGCAATTCCTTTTATCTCTTCTGCCCCCCCCCCCCCCACCTAACTGAGCAAGTCCTTAGGAAATTCAAGGAGTATAGATGCCTTACTCCATTTTCTGTTACTGATAACAGAATGTCCAAAACTGGGTGATTTATAAAGAAAAGGAATTTATTTCTTACAGTTACAGGGGCTGGAAAGGCCAAGGCTGATGGCCATATGTGGTGAGGGCCTCCTTCCAGGGATTCTATGTCGAGCACGGCAGGAAGAGGGTGAGGGGCTGAGTATGCTCACAGGCCTTCTCCAATCTAGCTTCCTTTTCTTAGAAAGCCGCCACTTCCACGCCCCACGATGAACTTATTAATCTACTGATCCCTTAATCATCTGTGAGGGCAGAGCCATCATGATCCAATCAGCTCTTAAAGGCCCCACCTTTTAAAACTACCACATTAGGCTCCGTACCTGTAGCTCAGCAGCTAAGGGCACCAGCCACGTACACTGGAGCTGGTGGGTTCAAATCCAGCCCAGGCCTGCCAAACAAAAATGACAACTGCAACCGAAAGAAGAAAAAGCCGGGCATTGTGGCAGGCACCTATAGTCCCAGCTACTTGGGAGGCTGAGGCAAGAGGATCACTTAAGCCCAAGAGTTTGAGGTTGCTTTGAGCTGTGATGCCACGGCACTCTACCCAGGGTGACAAAGTGAGACTCTGTCTCAATAAATAAATAAATAAACCTGCCACATTGGGGATTACCACATATACTCGAGTATAAGACGACCTGAGTATAAGCTGACCCCCTTAATTTTACCCTAAAAACTGGGAAAACTTAGTGGCTCGAGTATAAGCCGAGGTGGAAAATGCAGCAGCCACTGGTAAATTTCAAAAATAAAAATATGTACCCAGAACAATTACAATAATTGAGGAATCAGTAGGTTAAATGCTTTTCAATATTTATTGCTAAAGAAAAACTGTAAACTAGCAACAACTTTAAAACTTTAAATAAAGTGCAGAAAACCGTAGCTTAACAGGTAATCAAGCTAAATC
>CAUYPK010145538.1:0-16098 GCA_963574355.1 Loris lydekkerianus
CGGGACCTGACGTGATCCCCAGGTACCCTCGGGACCTGACGTGATCCCCAGGTACCCGCGGGACCTGACGTGATCCCCAGGTACCCGCGGGACCTGACGTGATCCCCAGGTACCCGTGGGACCTGACGTTAACTCCAGGTACCCGTGAGACCTGACCTTCTCTCCAGGTACCTGTGAGACCTGACCTTCTCTCCAGGTATCTGTGAGACCTGACCTTCTCTCCAGGTACCTGACAGTGGGGAAATTATGAATGGATGATGCCCGCCTGGTGTCTTTTGCAGAATTTATTTGCTGGTTGGATAAATCCCCACACATTTTGAGGTCATAGAAGTCTTCTGTGCTGATTGTTGTTGTATTGGTGTGACAAGGGAGGGAAAACATGATTTGAATTTTTCCACTAAAACAACACTCTACCCCCAAAGAGCAGAAATACACATTCTTCTCAAGCACACATTCTCCAGCATACACCACAAGTTAACAGGTCTCAAAATTTTAAAGAGGATTGAAATCATACAAAATATGTTCTCTTATACAATAAAATAAAATTGGAAACCAATAAGAAAAAGCATTTTAAAAATGTCTAAGTATGTGGAAATTAAATAGCAAACTCTTAACCAGTGGGTCAAAGAAAAAAACCACAAACCAAATTAGAAAATACTTTGAGATGGATGAAAACAAAAGCACAGCACACTAAAACTTATGAAATACAATGAAAGAAAAGCCTAGAGGCGACTTTAGCACTGAAATGCCCATATTTAAAAGGAAGGAAAATATCAAACCCAATTTAAAATGGTCAAAGGATCCAAATGGACGTTTCTCCAAAGAAGACCTACAAACAGCCCACAGGCACATGACAAGATGCTCAGCAGCCTTGGCCATCAGGGGAATGCAAATCAAGACGTGCGTGATGCCCTTCATACCAACCAGGATGGCTAAAAAAGCAAAAACAGAGAAAACAGCAAGTGTCAATGAAGAGGTGAAGAAACTGCAAAGTCTACTCATTGCTGGTGGGATTATAAAATGATGCAGTCATTGTGAAAAACTGTTTGGCACTTTCTCAAAATATTAAATGTGGAGTTATCATATGATTCAGCAATTCTACTCCTAGGTATATACTCAAGAAAAATAAAAGCGTACAGCCACAAAAAAAACTTATACATAAATATTCCTACCAGTATCATTGGTAATGGTCCAAAACTGGAAACAAAAATATCCACCAACCAATTAATGGATGAATAAAATGTGGTAAGACCACGTGATGGAGTATTGCTTGATCTTAAAAGGAATGAAGTACTACTGTGTACTATGATATGAGCCTTAAAAACATGTTAAGTAAGATACCTCAGTTAGAAAGAGTACATATCGTATAATCCCATTTATACAAAATGTCCAGAACAGGCTAATCTGTGAAAACAGAAAGTAGGATTGGCAGAGGCTCCAGAGGCAGGGACGGGAGGGATAGAAGTGAGTGCTCATGGGTACAGGGTTCCTTTTGTCATGATAAAAATGTTCTAAAATTTTGGTAGTGGTGCTGGCACAATTCTGAATATACTAAAATTCACTGACTGGTGCAATTTGAAAGGGTGTCTTTATGGTATTAAATTATGTCTTAATAAAAAAATTAAAGAACAACATTATATTGTTAATGCCCCCAAACTGGAAACGACCCAATGTTTACCAGAGGCAGACTCGAGGAACAGGGTGTTATACCACACGGGCGTAAAGCAAGCTGTGCCACACGCAGCGTGAACTCCTCGGGGTAAAGCAAGCTGTGCCACACGCAGCGTGAACTCCTCACATAAACCACTCTGAGCAGAAGCACGTGATGTGGTGCGAGAGGTTGTGACAGTGGCTAGGACAGGGCTCCAGGGGGCTGGTCACGCCGTCATTCTGCCCTGGATGCTGGGCTGATGACACAAATGTGTCCACTTTGTAAAGCCTCCTCCAGCTGTGCTCTTGTGATTCCGGCACTTTGATATATGAATATTATATTTCAATAACAAATTTACCTATAAAAACATAAGTATTTCTCTTCTGTAAGCAACCAGAAAACATAACAAAGAAGAATTAGATACCATTATAATTATTTAATTATATGTGATCATTTGCTTATTCTCTAGGTCAGTGGTTTTTTTCTCAACTAGGGACAATCTTGCTATCCAGAGGACATTTGGCAACATCTGGAAATATTTCTGACACCTGAGGGCGTGACACTGGCATCTAGTGAATAGAGGACAAAAATCCTGCTAAAAATCCTACAATGCTCAGGACACCCCCATAGCAAAGATTGCTGTCACCTACACTATCGACAGTGTCAACAGTGTGATGTAGCTCTTCCACCTGGAAATCCACAGGACAGCAATCATCTGTCTGGTTTAGATCTCTACACCTAGAACCTAGTGGAGTGCCTGGAACACAACAGCCCCTAACTAAAGTTGTTAAATTGATCAATTATTCTGTCCCCATCTCTTTGTCTGTCTCTGTCCTGTCCGCCTGTTTCTCTCCCTCTCCCTCTCTCCACCCACCTCTCTCATGCATGAAAACACGCACGCTTTTGTCTCGCATCCTCTGGTTTTCTCAGCTCCCAGGCCCGATACACTGCCCGCTTTGGAAGAATTCCTCGGGGACAGCCCAGGGGACCCAAGGCACAAACAGACCCCTCAGACCACCTAACTAGGAAAGTGGTAGAGGGAGACTTTGAGGGTCAAATGCTTCAAAACAGTCACCAAGAAAAAAAATTCCACAGGAATTTGGGCTTAAATCCTAAGATGATATTTTAAAATATGATTTTTCCCAGAGAGTTCTCTATCTTTTATATCAGAGCCTTTAAAACTTTAGAACAGGCTCAGTCCCCATAGCTCAGTGGTTAGGGCCCGGCCACCTGCACCGGGGCTGGTGGGTTCAAACCTGGCCCAGGCCAGCTAAACAACAATGACAACAGTAACCAAAAAACAGCTGGACATTGTGATGGGCACCTGTAGCCCCAGCTACTGGGAGGCTGATGCAAGAGAGTTGCTTAAGCCCAAGAGTTTGAGGTTACTATGAGCTGTGATGACATGGCACTCTACCGTGGGTGACATAGTGAGACTCTGTCTCAAAAAAAAAACAAAAAACTTTAGAACAACCAAAGTGCAGTAGTGAGAATAAGATGGGTTGGTCAGACTAGGGCTGAGAGGATGCAGCTGCTCTGGCGGATTTAGGTCCTACATGACCTTTACCTTATATCTCCCATCCTTGTTTTGTAAATTCAGCTGTAATCTAAAAGTGTATATCTTGAGTAGCTTAGGGCTATTGATTTAGGAGATTAAGTTTTTAATTAGAAATTTTGTTTTGGGTCATGGGTTATGCTGATTATTGTTATTTAAGGGTCAATTATTGTTGTTTAAAGTAAGGGTTAACATGGCTTTTGCTTTGAACTTTTAGATATAAAACTGTGGTTGGGAAATGGAAGAACAGAATAATCTTGGAGAGGCTACTCTCAGTATCTCCAGAATCCCGGCCTTCTAACAACACTTGGGTGTACCTTGCCCTATCTCTGCATATTGGCTGACAGTGACAGGCAGCCAGACCCTCTTGGTCCGGTAACAACTGGTTACAGCTGTAATAAGCACTGCTAGAGGATCAATTTCCCTCCCTCTGGTTTGCGCCTCTCACTTTGAGAAAGGCTGTCTGAAGAAATGAAACGCATCTAGTTTTAATCATTAGACTCTTTCTGAGGTCGTGAACAGAGTTTCTGGCCTCTATCATCTACTTCCAAATCTTAGCAGATAGCATTTAGAAACCTGGGCAGTCAGCAAAGACACTTAGTAAATGCTTCTCAAATTATTTGTATGAATTTGGACAGGCCAGTTAACTATCGGAGGCTTTAGTTTTCTCATCTGTAAAGTATATGAATTAGACTAAACAACTTTGATGCCCTTTCACCTAAAATTTGATGATTCAGTGATTGAAAAAGGCAGAAATCATAAGCACTAATGAGGTGATACTTTGAGCTTTGCCAAATCACAGGGTTTCTCTAGATAGTTTTCCTATTACAGCAACAGCTTCGCTGGATACCACCAACAGGTGTGTAATTAAGTCTGATCTTTCTCCAGCATAGTTCATTTTCCACTGATGGGTCTACAATTAAAACAACTCCCTCCCTAGAGAAGGATACATCAGTGTTACACTTTTCAACTTTAATTACACTGGTTGAAGATGAGTAAATGCTCCCAAGATCCCAGCTGGGAGAGAGAAGATTCATTAGGCGTCAGTAACATACCACCCGGTCTGGGGTTCAGGTTCCCCTCTCTGCACAGCAAAGATGGCCTTCAACAAATCTGCTCAAATATCCTAATGATTCAATCCGACCACTACTGCCCACCTTTGCACTGGAAATGTAAGTGAGGATAATTAAAGATCTGGACCCCTCAGAAAAGGTAAATTCAGTGTCAAAGCCAAAGTTAATTTACTACTTCAGTGCTTTTTAGTAGAATAGCCAAAATAGCCCATTAATACGTTATAGAAGAAAAGAAAGAAAATCCAAATTTTCCTATGAGCACCGTCTTCCCCTAGATCTCTATTGCAGCTCTCCCCCGTCTCTCTCACTGTCTCTTCTCATGTAATCTGACTTCATTGATTTGTGGGTTTGTTTACTTGTGTATTGTCTGGCTGTCTTCACTGGGATTGCAGCTGTGTGTGTAGGGAGCAGAGAGGCATCTGTTTCATCTCAAACCATATGACCGCTAGGAGCACAATGCCTCATCCTTGGCATCCAATAAATATTTTCTGAGTAAATGAGTAAATATTTGTTCAGAACATTTCCTTTAAATACACCATATCCATAAATTTTGGACACCTGTATAGTTATTAGTGAAGGCTTGGGGGGTTGAGTTAACTGACATTGAACCAGTTTGCCAGACTTGGCATTTCCCAGGGATACTGGGGAAGTTTTTTCATCTTTTGATTTCCACTCAATTCAGTGATTTAACATTCAATTCCTATAGATCTAGGTTAGATCAAAGTTTTCAAATCTAGAATCCAGCCTTAGAATTTTGTCTTTTAGCATCAGATTGAGGGACTCAGCCCATCCTCTCTGGGCTCCATTCAAACACAACCGTTTTGCCTCCTCCAATTACTCACCAGGGTGCCAATTGCCTTATGCCCCAAGCTGCTTCTCAGCCGTTTGGGGGAAATTGCCCTTTGTCGGGCAGGGAGGCACCATAGAAGATGCCTGAAGAGGCCCTGCTGGTCCCTAGGCCCATCTTCCTGCCTTACTATTCCGTTCCCTTGTCCCTGGCTGAGTACACAGTCCTGACTTTGTGGCAAACCTGTAAAAACAGATACACACATGTCCTTGCCTTGTAGCTGCTAATAGGAAAAGGTCTCTGCTAGCAAAAACACACCACCTTCAGTCACAGCCTTCCAGAAAGAAAGCTCACCTCTTTTCAACAGGACATTTCTGAGGCTTCAAAATGCAGTCCATAAGATCCAGTATCTTGCCAGTTCACTACCAAGCCCATTAACTAATGGCCCAGCCTCAGTAAGCACATGCCCTG
Organism: Loris lydekkerianus; assembly: GCA_963574355.1. Classification (NCBI taxonomy): domain Eukaryota; kingdom Metazoa; phylum Chordata; class Mammalia; order Primates; family Lorisidae; genus Loris; species Loris lydekkerianus. The sequence goes on from CAUYPK010145538.1 coordinate 5,538, forward strand.
AGCACCAAGATACCAAAAGTGGCACTGCAGCCATCCCTTCACCCTTGCACAACACAGCTTTCCATCTCCATTCCTAAGGTAATACTGAAAAGTGTGAATTTTTTTAAGTGTAATGGAAGGGACTTAACTCTCCTCCATTCAGCTCTAAATTATCCTGTTTGCCCCACATTGTAAGACCATTCATCTCTAACTCAGATTTTTCTGCTGCATGTGAAAGAAAATATGACTTAAGCAAACAAGTAAGCAAAAAATATTTTAATGGCTTGCAGAAATCACTTTAAAAGTCCAGGCTTGACTCATTTGAACATACAAGTGGCTTTAGATGTACGAAAATGGTGGCCAACATTCCAGATTTCATGGCCCCAAACTCAAGCGGTTTCCCCAAGGAGAGCTGGAGGGCTGCCATCAGAATGACAGGACAGCACCTAAATACAGAACGGCCAAAACCACGGGTATTCCTGACTGCTGTGGTTCTTGGCTGAGGGCTGTTTTGCTCCTCAGAAAACCTGTCCACATCTGAAGACTTTTTATTGTTAAAACTGAGGGAGGAGCTACTGGGATCTGAAGCGTAGAGGCCAGGAGTGCTGCTAAATATTCTATAATCACAGGCCAGCCCCCGGCAACAAAGAATTGCTTATTCCAAAATGTCAATTGTGCGAAGGTTGATAAAGGCCTAAAGTAACTGAGATAAAATATTTCCACTTGGTTGCACCAAAGTGCAAGCACAGGCTGGAGAAGGCAAAGAACATGAACATCCCCAGAGGCCTCATTACCCAGTCAACTAAGGAGACTAAGTGGGGAGTGGGCAGTTTTTCCCAAACTCAGAAAAATAGCATCTAAGAGACACATGATTCATCATTCAGCCATGTGCAAACCACACTCCCTGGAAGGTAGCTACTACCACATGTCTGCTTTTCAACTCACCAAAATCATAGCACCATACACTAATCACTATGCTGAAAATAGTGCTTAAATACAATAAAGGACCACCTAACAGTTAATTCAATGGTCATAATTTTAATTCCTTTTCTCCTTGACTTCTCTATAACATTTCAGAATTATAAGTAACTACCTATTTCTCATGTGAAATCCTCTTTTCTCTCGGTTACTCGTGGCTCCATATTTTGTGTTATCTTCTATCTGCCCCTCCTCAGGCATCTCACTGACTTTTTTTCTTTAAATAAATTTTACTTTATATATTAAAAGTACATAATGTGATATTATGATAGACAGATAGTAAAGAAGTTACTATAGAAGCAAATTAACATATCCATCATTTCAGTTACCCAATTTTTGTTTTGTTTTTGTGGCAAGAACTACTAAAATCTCATCCAGCAGGAATTTCACACATAGCACAATTTTATTACCTACAGTTCTCCTGTTGGACATGAAGTCCCGGAATCAATGTGCTTCTTTGCATCTCCCGCCCTACATCTCCCCACCTTCTCCCTCGGTAACCAGCATTCTGTTCTCTCTGTCTCTGTGTATTTGGGTTGTTCTTCTTTGCATTCCCCATATAAGTGAGATCATGGAGTATTTATCTTGCTGTGTGTGACGTGTTTCACATGGCATAGTGTCTTTCAGGCACATCCACACTCTGGTAAATGGCAAAACCTCATGCTTTGGGGGCTGAATAACATTCCACAGTTTCTTTGTCCACTCATCCAACAACAGACACTTACACTGTTTCTAAATCTTGGCTACTGTGAATGATGACGCACTGAACACAGGGTGCAGGTGGCAGACCGAGATGAAGGGTTCATGTAGACTGAGGTGAAGGGTCGGTGCAGACCGAGATGAAGGGTTGGTGCAGACCGAGGTGAAGGGTTGGTGCAGATCGAGGTGCAGGGTTGGTGCAGACCAAGGTGAAGGGTTGGTGCAGACCAAGGTGAAGAAGGGTTGCTGGGCCACTGAGCTTCTACAAGCTCAGATAGTCACACGCTACATGAAAGAGTCACAGAAATGCATCACCAGCTCTTACCTCTTGTTTTTTCTGAGACACAGACATGTGGGGAAAGAAACGTGGACTGGTTTTGCACTTTTCCTCTTAAAAATACCATCATCTTTGACTCTTGGTCCACTCTCTCAGCCGGCCCAGCAGTTTCCTTGTCCTGTCAAATCTGACTTTACAATCTTCTTGCATCTTTTCCCTAAATTGCAAGCCTCAGTGCTACCAACCAATTTTATGTCCTTATTGTTTTACACTGAGCTATTGTAGAATCCTCCAAATGGCTCTGCTTCAGCTCATGCCAATCCGCCCACCACGCTGCTGTTGAATTAGACCTCTCCACAATTGCTCTGATGGTATCAATCACCCTGTTTCCAAGTCTTTCAATTGCCAACAAGATGAAAGGTAATTGCTTTAGCTTGGGAACAACCAAGCTTCTTGATAATCTGACTTCAGTGCTACTTCCCAACCCTGTTTCCTGTTATTCCTGTGAGAGTCTCTCCAATCCTTTCCCAGGCACACTGTTACGATGCTAGTCAGTGTCCCTCCAAACTACATTCTCTGCTTCTTCTTCCCTCTCTGACACTCTAATCTATTACCTGCCCACAAGTTCTTCTACCACACAACTACAGGAAAATGGTTCCCCCTCACACTCACCTACAGTTCTTGTTCCTGGGTGTGCTTATAACCAAAGGCAGAAGTAATGTCACCCAACCTTTCCTTTCTCTCTTATTCCAGAGGGTTCCTTCAAGAGACTGACCCCCGTGCTGATTCCCCAAACAGAACAAGGCCCACGCACCCTTTAATATCTGGGCCTCCCCCTCACTGACAAGCACATTCCCAGCTCCTGTGCCAAGACTCACAGGACTTTGGTTTCCTAGTCCACGTTTCGGTCCCTGCAGGGACTCTCCGGCCTCCACTGGCCCACACTCCGGGGGTTTGGAGTTCTGTTGTAGGTACTGTTGGGGTTCCCGCATGACTGCGTCTTATCTATCTGCTGAGATAGCGTCCTATTCCATCAAGATTCTTCCAAAGCTGTATAGTCATCAGATTGAACAGTGTATCGACACCTAAAACTGAAGACAGATCCCTGATTCCTGTCCTCGCCTAGCAGAGTGGTCTAATTCCACTGGTCACTAACTGACCAAGACCCACTTCATTCCCCAAACATTGTGCTCTCTGCTGTTATAAACATGCCCTTGTTTCAAGCCTACACTGAAACCACATTCTCCTCCCCAATTATCCTGAAGGAAGCGTAACCTGACCACTTTTCCCCAACCTGAATTCATCCCTGCTCTTTTAATGCTCCCATAAAATGTGTGGCCTGTCCAACTTATTTGGCAATTAACAAACTGCATTTTGACATTTACTGTTTCCAACAGCTACTTGCATCTGAGTTAGTTTAACTTTTTACATATCTTGACTCATCTCTTTCATCAATATGAGAGGCAGCCTCTCACAGAGGTTAACAGGATGGTTTCTGGAGCAGACAGCCAGATTCAGTACTAGATGTGCAGTCTCTAATAGTAGTTTTCACTTTTAAAGTGCTTAAAATAACAGTTCTTACCTCTCAAAGATTAATCAAGCTGTACATACAAAACACAGGACATTACACTTGTGTTTATTGTATAATCAGAAAGTGCATGTTCCTTTTTGAATGTTATGAAAAGGGATTATTTTTACCTTAGATAATGAATATCCATAGTGTCTAGTATGACCTTGAGGCCTTAGTTCCAGCAGCGAAGGTATCATGCAGGTTAACAGCCCACGGTGGAGACAGGCGAAGAAGCAGCGTCCAGGGACTAAGCGTGAGCAGGCACAGGATTCGTTAGAACGGCAGCGCTGGGCCCTGTACTGCAGCCCATGTTGTCTGCTATTTGCTGTGTTTGTCATTGTCAGCTGGTCACAGAAGACCTTGGAAAACAAAGCTTCGTTCTAAGGCAAAGGTAAGGGACTTCCAATCACAGAGCCATCCATAGAATTTCAAAATCTTACCCTTGATTAAATTATGCGTGGAAATGCAAAGATTAGTTTCTAGTGTTGAGATTTTTAAAGTTGTCTCTGAGCTGCCAAGAGCAATTCACACGGGCAAGTAGTAAAACATCAAAAGGTAAAGTAGCTTCCTTTTTCAATTCATCTGATTACTTTAAAAAGTTGACTGCTTGCTCTTGACATAGTCGTTTGTGGTTTATGTATATGCAGCATGTTCACAAGCATTAAAATTTCCACCGAATGTTCATAACGATTTTGGTTGCTTGCCACCAAATCAACAATAACAATTCAAAAATGCATTCCCCATCCTCATAGTTTGAATAACCACAGTTTGCTTTCAGAGTGAGCAAAGGATGAGAACAAACATACGGTTTTATTTGGATTTTGTGTGTGATGGAAATTGTGATTTTTGAGACCCCTCAGAACTGTCTAGCTGGTGATTTGGGCATTCTCAATTTATGTGGTCTTAGAACCCATCTGATCTTTTGTTCTTTTACTTTCCCAGTTTGTCTTGTAAGAGTAGTGTTCTCTACAATACCAGTCTAGAAAATACAGTCAAAAGCCCTGCCCAGGATATAGTCATTCCTCCAAAACTTACCTTGGAAATATCAGCTTGATATAAAAAGACCCCAGATAGCTTGATCTCAAACCCTTACTCTCATAAGTTTCAACAAAGAAATGTATTGATTTGAAGAACATTTTGTTTTGTATTATATTGGAGATTTTTGATCCCTTTCTAGGCAATAGAGGCTCAGTTTTTGTGCTTCTCAAGCAAACATTCACTGATTTTATGAATTCCATCAGGAACAGGGATTTTAAAAAATTTCCCACCCCAAAACAAGGGAGACACATTATATGCTCACATCATTAATTAAGGTGTGATTTCTGATGGGTAGAGGAATACCACCAGCACCAGCACCTGCTAGGATGAAGACGGGCATATGGGAATAGCTGAAACATTGAGGCAAATTTGGAAAAACTCAAGGGATCCTGGTACAGCTTCCAGTTGTCAGTAGGCAGGAATGGTCCTTTACTCTGCTCCAGTTAACAATCCCAACACTGCTGATTCATTTCACCTCCTTCAACAGGTCACTGACTGGATAGTTTAAGTTTAAAAAGAACTTGGGTACACATGCAGAAAGGAGAGAAAAAGGACTTATTATCTTTCCTGGTGCTAAACATCCATTCTCAAGTAATTAGATAAAGGCCAATAGATAATTTCACTTTCCTTTTAATTACAAAGTTGTGACTGTATGAAATTTGTGCTGACTGGCATTCTAAATGCCTGGAAAACAAAATGATTTCGTTGTCAGACAGTAATAGAAATAACCACTTACCTTTTCATCCAAGGTGAGAAACAACTTATTTAAGGAAGTAAAACTGGATGCTGATTTTGTTCATTTTTATTACCAGAGTAATATACATGCTGGAGAGAGGTCATTTTTTAAATAAGTGGGCTAGTAAACTTTTTGTAGTTATTTATCAGACTATTACAATGCAATCACTGCTATGTATTTCAAATCCCATAACTTCTTTATTTCTTAATTTTAGAATGTCAGTAACATAATGGAGCTGAGAATTTTCTTCTGCTGCTAAACCCCCAGAGTTGAAGCCTTCAACTAGATCACTTTTCCTTTACCTCACTGCAAAGTTCAAATTACTAATCAACAAAAAAGAAAATCCCAGTTGTATAATCTTTTTACATTAATTTCTGTGGCTATGTACTGGGTTCAATGGTCTGAATGAGATTTCCCTTAATGCTACATTTTTTCCTAGAAATTTATATCAAAGGCAAGTCCCCAGGCAGTATTTAGAATAATAAATGAAAGTGTTGGAAGAGGAAATACCTAAATCTTCCTGTGGTCCCTCAATCAAACTGCAATTAATAATGAGCCCTCTACTGATAAAATATATATAGTCTGTCTCAGTAAATAAACACAACGAGGGCAGGAGTTTCTCTTAGATGAGGTGGTTTGTATAATAATATTCACTCCAGGTGAGAACACCACAGCTTATATTTATTAAATTCCTTTTGCCTGGCGCATACTTCGCTCTGTACTTTTTGTTCGTTAATTCAGAACCTCAGAACAACATGTAAAGTGATTATTCATTTTTCCATTTATTATCATCATCATTATTATTTTAATTCATAAAAGTCATTTAACTAACCCCAGTTTCCACAGCTGGTAGAGCCAGTGTTTGAATCTACTAAACTACACAGCTCCATGGAGCATACTGAAGAACCACGATGATTCTATTTACAATTTCATCTCTAGAACTAAGAGTTTGCTGATTTAAGTTCAGAGCTAATGCCATGATTATAAATCCCCTAATAAATTTAAGCTGCCATCTTTTCTTTTGTTTCAATTTTCTTCCTCTCACATTTTTGCTTTCATGAGATTTCCACTTTGTAATAAGACACAAGATCTAGGAAGCATTGCTTTGTGGGTACATTTCTGATAAGGGCACAAATCTTAATTAAATGAAAAATAATAATTTACCTCAAGAGTAACTGTGGACAGCTGGATATTGGCTGGTCTGAGTTTTTAACAACATTCTAACAATTGTACAGAGGCTGGCATGCCAGTGAGGTCTGGGGCGATTGTCATTTGTATATCATGCGGATGGCTACAGAATTCATGGAGGATATGATTAAAGTAGCAATTGTTTATTAACAAATAGCATGTTTCTGTTTGTTAATTGAGGATAGTAATCACAGCAAAGGCAGAAAATAGGAAGTTCCAGCTCAAATTCTGTTCAAATTCATAGGATGAGACACTACAGCCCTTTGTCTCCTTTCAATGTATAATAATCCTAGTGTCATGCAGCATAGTTACCTTCTAAAACAAAAACCACTGAACTCATCAGAATCTCCTATTTTACAATAAGCATTCAAGCATTGAAACTTGATACAATGTAAACATAATTATACAGGATTTACCACCCAAATACTTGTACTGCTTCACTTTCCTATAAAGAAATATGTAAATATTGACATAAGATACATTTAAAAGAAATTCTTGGTCAGGCCATATTTGATCTGCGCTTTCTGAGTTTCCCCAGGACAGGGCACATAGCAGCTGTGGCCACGATGGCCAGCCGTGAGGCTCCTTTGCCAGTGTAAGCATCCAGCCCTGCGGCCACAGTCCCACAGATGCAGCCATTAGTACGGACATTCTACTGATGAGGAAAAGTGAGGCTTTGCAACATTGACTAACTTGCCAACAGTTACCTTGCGAGTGAGTGACAGAACCAGGTTTAAAACCCACATCTCTCGGACTCCAGCTCTTATGCTGCACAATCTCCAAAGCCACAGGGGTATCCTCCTTGTCCTGAGGAAGGAACTTTATCCACACAGCCCTGTCACCCACACTCAGAAACCTAAGATCATTTGCCAAGGCAAAACTTATTTGTAAACAAACAGATAATCTTGGTTTAGACAAAAGCATTGCTCCCTGATTCAACAAACGCCCGCTGAGTATTTGCAGCTTCACGGGCCACACACTAGGTGTCCAGGGCTGCACGACTAGAGAGGACATGCACGACTAGGGAGGACCTGTGCTGAGGGCCTCCAAGTCGAGTCACACACGTGCTGTCACTCCTGGAGTTGCAAAGCAGCATCTAGTTCCTGAGCCACTCTTTCCCCTCTGCTGGGCATCCCGTACCCACCTACCTCCCCAAAATACTCCCCATGACCACCCATTTTGTGGGTACATTTCTGATAAGGGCACAAATCTTAATTAAATGAAAAATAATAATTTACCTCAAGAGTAACTGTGGACAGCAAAGCAAATTAATAATTTGCTTCCTTTTCAGTGATAATTCCATCTTTTCTACTTTTTGGCAATTTTCATATTGCCTGAGATTGTTTCTGTAGATTTGTTCTTTTCTCACCGCTGGCTCCATTTCTATCTGTGGCATCACAGATAGAAACATCAACAGCCCCTACCGGGGTCACCAACAGGACCCCAGATTCCCTGAGCCACATGACCTCCCTACCTAACCCCACCCCAAGTCCTCAGCTTCATGCTAAAGAGAGAGTCCCGCTGAAGACGGATGATTGAGCCACCTGTCTCAGCCTCCCTGGGAACGCAATCAAGGAGTTGATGCTCTCTGGAACAAACCTGACCCAGTGAGAAGAAGATAGGAAGGATCAACAAATTCCTCACCCTTCCTTCCACCGGGACTGTCCCACGTGCTGGTTCCCTAAGGGCCTCCAGAGACACACCATTGCCACAATCAGTAACGCACCACCTCATTCCTCCCCTCCCTCTCCCCACAATCTTGCAGCGGCGTCGGTGTTGCCCCCTCCCCAGCAAAGCACTAGCTATTTTGCCACAGCTGTGCTGCTTTCCAGGAACTCTGTGCTGACCCAGAAGTGCTTCCCAGATGTCCTGTTCATGACCCAGAAGTGCTTCCCAGATGTCCTGTTCATGATCCAGAAGTGCTTCCCAGATGTCCTGTTCATGATCCAGAAGTGCTTCCCAGATGTCCTGTTCATGATCCAGAAGTGCTTCCCAGATGTCCTGTTCAGTCACTCATGTCTAGGTTGGCGCCTCTTCTCAAAAAAAAAAAAAAAAGTCCCCAGATTATCTAAAACAAAATTATTTTTTAGCATTCCTTTCTTCAGACTCTTCGTGAAATTCCCAACGCAGAGATAAATTTTGGAATAAAAATCTTATTCACCATTCATTTAAACAAATACTTCCAAGGACCCTCACATTCACAGATTCTTTCCTATATACAGGTGTTACTGTTCCCAGCTTTCTCTTAACTTAAATATCCTTAACATTACATTACAGTATTCATGTAAATCATCTGTTTGATAGAACATGATCCGTCTAATTATCACAGTGTAGCCAGAGAAAACTAAGGCAAAGACAGGCTACAGGGCATCCCTGGAGGAAGCTCTTCCCCTTCCAGCAAAAGAAGCCTGGAGAGCTGAGGTGTCAGGAAGGAGGCAGGTGCAGAACCGGGAGGTGGGTGAGCCACAGAGGCTGCCACCCATGCCACAGAGTCTACCCAGGGACCAGGCCTGAATGCCCAAAATAACACAGGTCTCATCTCTTTACTCACGATAACTACCTGTTGGGTTTCTTTGGTTTTGTTTTTTAAAATGATTTTTAAAACAAGATCATTAAAAATTAAATAGAAACTCATAAAAATGAGTTGCTCTGCTGTGTTCTCATTGCCGTTCGGTCTCTGCCCGTGGAGATGAAGGGCGGAACAGAGCAGGAGAAGGAGAGCGTCCGGGGGTGCCGGGGCAGTGAACACTATGTGACTAGAGCCGAAGCTGAAACCCCCGTAACTACTATGGGGGCCCCAGCAGGGCCGGCACAGAGTCTGAGAGCATGTAGGTGGTGATTCGCCTGGCATGACTCACAAAGCACCCACGTGGCATCAGATTTTAAAAAGATAACTTAGAAATTGCATCCAATTTAAGATTTTACAGCCACTCACTGGGAGCAGTTAGTTAATCTTCACTCATTTATAACTCCTAGATTTTTTCCAAACTAGTTGTGGTATCTGTTACAAAAACTATAAGAATGCCTTAGTTTTAGCAACCAATTGTTTTAAATGAAGGAAGGAAAGGAGAGGAGAGGAGAGGAGAGGGGAGGGGAGGGGAGGAGAGGGAAGGGGAGGGAAAATGATAGCATATTACTACCTCCTGGAACAGTTTTGACCTTCTTCTCTCCCTCTTTTCAGTTCCTCATTCACCTCATTTCAGCTGGTCTATGTGCTGTCACGCCCTGTCACGCCCTGTCACGCCCTGTCACGCCCTGTCAAGTCATTTTCTTGGCAGCAGAAGGCTCTTTAACCTCTTGGTCATGGAACAGCTTCCAGGCCACACGATACAAACCCTCCTCCAAGGTCTCGCCATGACCTGTGCCTGGAAGCTGCCCTGCACCAGGTTTGCTTCTGTTCTCAACCTGACTCGACACTTCTGGCTGACTTGGCAGCTCATGTGCCTGATTCATAGCCTTTCTGCCTTCTGGAATTTCCAGAAAGAATTTTGCGGAGTGTCTTGATTGGAAAGAGAAGGGTGGTTTCATTGAACAGATGTAGAAAGCTGTTTCAGACATAATCATAATATTTTGTGTTTGATTTGCTTCTAACTTCCTAAGGTTTCTTTCACAACCATCCTCTCATGTAGTGTCTGGTTTGCTGTGGAAAATGAAGGAAGGCGGGAGTAGAAAGAAGAAAAGAAGAGAGGGGGGAGGGCTCCAGAGAGGTTTGTTTACTACGATGTGAAGTGGAAAAATTAAGCCACAAGGAACAGAAGTGGATCTGTAGTGGTGGGAAGGCCTCTAGATGACGGAAAGCACCTTAGCACATAGACGGAGGATACCGAGGAACAACTTGTTATATTGGAAAGTGCAATTATTCTTGGGAAGCCATGCGCTGATGCCACAGGTCCACTCCTCAGAGCAACTTTATAGCTCTTTTTCTGGAATGGCCACCAGGGCTGTCATCATAATACCCTGGATGTCCTGAATGTCATTAAAAATATCTTCCTTTCAATTTCCTTTTATCTTTGGGTAAAGAAAAAAGTCAGTGGGGCCAGATCAGGAAAGTGGGAGGGTTTTGCTCACCCTCACAGACAGTGCCGTGTGAGACAGC
>CAUYPK010145540.1:0-33009 GCA_963574355.1 Loris lydekkerianus
AGGGTACATGTGAAACTTAGTAAATGTAGAATATAAATGTCTTAACACAATAACTAAGAAAACGCCAGGAAGGCTATGTTAACCAGTGTGATGAAAATATGTCAAATGGTCTATAAAACCAGTGTATGGTGCCCCATGATCTCATTAATGTACACAGCTATGATTTAATTTAAAAAATAATAAGAAAATAAAATAAAAGCTGGTTGGGATAAAATAACATCAATAAAACAAGAATTTTTAGCAGTGGTACTTGACATTTCAGGCACAAAGTCATTACAAGATGCATAAGACTAAAGGCAGTATTTTCTTTTCTCAATCTATCACAAACAAGTTTTTTAAAAATTGCATAGTGTGTGAGATATATACACACACACACACACACACATATATACAAATTATATATATATACATATTTACAACTTCAGTTTATTGAACTTAAAATGTCTCACAACTTTCCAGCCACTGAATTATTAACTAGATTTCCAGTTTATTTCATTTTGCTACTTTCATGATACATAAAGATTAAAAGTTCACATAGTAAACATTACATGCATCATTTTCATTCTGTCTTCAAAATAACTAATAAGAAGCCTTGTTAAAAGTAAGGAAGTAAGCTTAGAAAAGTGAAGTAACTTCTTCAAGGAAACACAGTAAGCCAGCTAGGGTCATTAGTTTGTTCCATTCAATATATAATAGACATACTTTTGAAATTCCTCTCATTTGTTTTATATGGGTGGATGGTTTCTTCTCTCTGCTGGACAGAGCAATTTTATATCTAGATATTTGTCCTAGAAAATAAAAATACAAGTATATAAAGGTACACATAAAAAGGTAACTGCCAAAAACAAGACTTTTGAACTATCTCAAGCATTCAAAACAGAAAAATGAAGAAAAAGAACAGAATATTCCCTGAGAGAGTTATGGGATCATTCCAAGAAATCAAACATCAGAATTATAGGAATTCCTAAAGGAGAAGAGGATGGTCCCAAAGGCACAAATTCTCTGCTCCAAGACATTATGGCAGAGAATTCCCAAGTATTGTTAAGAGACACAGAAATTCAGATAGTAGTTTCAGAACCCCAGCACAACTCAATCCAAACAAAGCATCTCCTTGACACATTGTAATTAATTGTGCCAATGTTAATATGAAGGAGATACTTCAGCAAGCATTCAGGGGTAAGAACAATATTACTTACAAAGGGAAAAGTATAAGGAAGACTGCAGATCTTTTAACCAAAACTTTTCAAGCCAGAAAACGATGTTCATCGACCTTCAACTGTCTAAAACTAAACAATTTCCAGCCCAGGATCCTATACCCTGCTAAACTGAGTTTCATTTGTGATAGAGAAATCAAATACTTCACTGACATCCACATGCTGAGGAAATTCGTCATGACTTTCTACAGAAAATACTCAGATCCATTCTTCATAACAATCAACAGGAGGGTACACCACCAAAGTAATCCTACCCAGAAATTAAAGATCTAAGTCTCACTTCCACAAAGGTGAGAGGCATAAAATTAACCTCTGGACTTCTGAAAAACAAGATGACCAAAACTTTGCCACAGCGATCAATTCTCTCAATTAATGTGAATGGTTTGAACTCTCCTTTTAAAGAGGCATAGGATGGCCAATTGGATACAAAAACTCAGGCCGGATATCTGTTGCCTACAAGAAGCTCTCCTTACCTCAAAAGATAAAACAAGACTCAGGGTAAAAGGATGGGCAATGGTATTCCAGACAAAGGGAAAGCAGAAAAAAGCTAGGGCTGCAATCTTGTATGCAGATACAATGAGATTCAAACCAATAAAAATAATGAAAGACAAAGGTGGACACTACATACTGGTCAAGGGAAACACACAATATGAAGAGGTATCTGAATGCTCCTCGATATATAAAACAATAGATATGAACAATATGGTATCTTCCCACACTATTATAGTTGGAGATTTTAACACCCCCTTGGGAGTACTGGACAGATCCTCCAAGCAGAAACTAAAAGAAATAATAGACTTAACAGACATTTATAGAATGCTTTATCCTAACAAAACCAAATACACGTTCTTCTCATCAGCCCATGGATCATCTTCCAACATTGATCATATCTTAGGCCACAAAGCTAACCTCAACAAATTCAAAAGAACAGAAATTATCCCCTGTTATCTTTTCAGACCATCATGGAATAAAAGTTGAACTCAACAGCAACAGAAATATTCATACTCAAATAAAATCATGAAAACTTAATAACCTTGTGCTAAATGATAGCTGGGTATTAGATGAGATCAAGAATATCATTAGATTTCTGGAACAAAACAATAATGAAAACAAACTATCAAAACCTGCAGGATACTGCAAAGGTAGTCTTTAGAGGGAAATTTATAGCATCAAATGCCTTTATCAAGAAAATAGAAAGAGAGCAAGTCAGAAACCTAATGGCCCATTGCAAGCAATAGGAAAAGGAAGAACAATCTAATCCCAAACCCAGTATAAGGAAAGAAACATCCAAAATTAGAGTAGAATTAAATGAAATTGAAAACAAAAGAATTATTCAGAAGATTAGCAAAACAAAAAGTTGGTTCTTTGAAAAGATTAATAAAATCGATAAGCCCTTGGCTAGACTAACCAAAAACACAAAAATAAAATCTTTAATAACTACAATCAGACATGATAAAGGGGAAATAATAGATGTTATAGAAACACAAAAGATTCTCAACAATTACTACAAAAAACTCTATTCCCAGAAATATGAAAATGTAGAGGAGATAGACCAATATATACTGGCCTGAGTTTTGGAAGGTATTGGTTCAACATACACAAATCTATAAATATAACACAACACATAAACAGAATCAGAAACAAAGACCATACAATTCTTTCAATTGATGCAGAAAAGGCTTTTGACAATATCAAGCATCCTTTCATGATAAAAACACTCAAGAAAATAAGTTTAGAAGGAACATTCCTTAAGCTGATAGAGGCTATTTACAGTAAACCCATAGCCAGTATCACATTCAATGGAGTGAAACTCAGCATTTCCACTCAAATCTGGAACCAGACAAGGATGCCTGCTGTCTACACTGCTATTTAACATAGTTTTGGAAGTCCTAGCCATAGCAATCAGGCAAAAGAAGGAGATCAAAGGAATCCAAATAGGGACAGAGGTCAAACTCTCCCTCTTTGCAGGTGACATGATCTTATACCTGGAAAACTCCAAGGACTCAACTACAAAGGTCTTAGAAGTGATCAAGAAATACAGCAGCATCTCAGGATAGAAAATCAATACCCACAAATCTTCGTATACGCTAACAATTGCCAAGCTGAGCACAAAATGAAAGACTCTAGTCCTTTTACAACAGCACCAAAGAAGATGAACTACCTAACAAAAGGAGTAGATATAACAAATACTCCTATATCTAACAAAAGACATAAAAGATTTCTGTGAAGAGAATTACGAAACTTAGAGAAAGGAAATAGCAGAAGATATTAACAATTGGAAGAACATACCATGCTCACGGCTGGGAAGAATCAACGCCATTAAAATGTCTATACTACTCAAAGCAATCTCTAGATTTAATGTAATCCCCATCAAAGCACCAATGTCATACTTTACAGATCTTGAAAAAATAGTACTTTGATTCATATGGAACCAGAAAAAACCCAAATAGCAAATATAGTTCTTAGAAATAAAAACAAATCGGGAGGCATCACATTGCCAGATTTCAGGTTGTATCACACAGCTGTAGTGATCAAAACAGCCTGGTATTGGCACAAAAATAGAGATGTAGACCTATAGAATAGGACAGAGAATATAGAGTTTCTAGAATATAAAAACATGCAACGGGGAAAAGAATCCTTATTTACCAAATGGTGCTAGGAGAACTGGTTATCCACATGAGAACATTGTAACTGGGCCCACATCTCTCACCATTGACAAAAATTGATTCTTGCTGGATAAAAAAGATTAAAATTTAAGACACACAAAACATAAAAATTCCTGAAGACAGTGTGGGGAAAATACTTGAAGATATTGGCCTGTATAAGGAAGACCTCACCCCCCAGCAATTGTAGCAACACCAAAAATAAATAACTGGGACTTGATCAAGCTAAAAAGCTTTTGCACAGTTAAGTGTACCACAAACAGAGCAAAGAGACAGTCCTCAGAATGGGAGAAGATTTTTGCATGTTGTGAATCTGGCAAAGGGGAAACTGAAATCTACAGAAAACTCACATTAAACAATAAGAAAAGTGCAAAGAGCCCTCTCTATAAGTGGGCAAGGGATTTGAACACAGAAACTTTGCCAAGGATGACAGACGAATGGCCAACAAACACATGAAAAAAAGCTTGTTTTTAATCATGAAAGAAATGCAAATCAAAACCCCTCTTAAGATACCACCTAACCCCACCAAGATTAGCCCACGTCACAAAGTCCCAAAACACCAGATGCTGGCATGGATGTGGAAAAAAGAGAACACTTCTACACTGCTGGTGGGATTGCAAACTAATACAGCCTTTTTGAAGAGAAGTATGGAGAATCCTCGAAAATCTAAAAGTAGACCTTCCATTTGACCCTGCAATCCCATTACTAGGTATCTACCCAGAAGAACAAAAATCATTTTACCACAAAGACATTTGCACTAGAATGTTTATTGTGGCTCAATTCATAATTTCCAAATTGTGGAAGCAACGTAAGTGCCCATAAACCCATGAATGGATCAACAAACTGTGCTACATGTATACCATGGAATATTATTCAGCCATTAAAAAGATGGAGACTTTACATCTTTTACATTTACTTGGATGGAGTTGAAATACATTCTTCTTAGTAAAGTATCACAATAATGGAAAAATAAATATTCAATGTACTCCATACTAATATGAAATCAATATATAAACAATTACATGTTGTTAAGAATAAAACACTATTATAGTCCAGTTCAGGGGTAGAGGGAAGCAGAAGGGAGGACATATGGTAGAAGGGAGGGCATGAGGTGGGATCTCACCTAACGTGCACATTGTGAAGGTGTGTAACACGCCCCATGAGTGAGGGGCTCTTCTACAAATGGAACTTTACAGTGGAAGTGAGAACAATGTAACCTAAATATTGTACCCTCATATTACTTTGAATAAAGTTAAAAAAAGAACAAAAAAACTATGGTTATCAAGAATCACCTGTAAAGTAATAATAAGTGAAGCCTGGGCTAGAATTCAATTGTGTAACCGCAGACAAGTTATTTAATTTGTCTGAGCCTCAGTTTCTTCATCTGTAAAATGGAGATACTAACTTCACGATTGAGGTGTGAAAATTAAATAAATTAATGAAACATTTAATGGCACACTGACGGTATGTAAACAGGTGTAAGGTGTGTAAATAGTAAGCATTCAGTAAAAGCTAATTATTATACATGTATTATCAAAGTAGTTATTTCACTTTGGGGATAAAAAGGGTAAGGAATAGTGTATTTCTTCAGACTTGCACAACATTCCCTTTATCTGAAAGGAATCATTAAAAGTGCTATAGCTGTATATCATCTGGTTTTCAACTGTAAAAAATTATAGTTTCATAAGGTTCAATCTAACTTAAAAATAAAGCATGTAGGATAGCTTTTGTCTAAGAATGGTTCTTTTTGCCTTACTAGCACTGAGCATCCTGTGTACTACATATCTCCTTCATCATCCATTATTATTGAAATGCACAAAATTACTTAAAATTCTTTAATAAAAGAATTTTATTAAGTTTTATTACTTAAAACACTTTAATAAAAGAATTTAATGATGAGCATAAGGCAAATTATTCAGCTGATACAAATTTAAATTATGGACAAAGTCTCTGTGGTACAAATGCCTCTATCTCTGAACTTTTGCAATGATCATGCATTCTTTATATTTAGTGGAAAAAACAATCATGCTAATTCTAATATGGAAAATAAAGACTAAAAAGAAAAATAACCTGTGTGTAACTAATGTTACAAGGACAAACAGGACTATTAAAAATTTTTAATTCATTTAAAAATGAATTAAATGATAAGCACTTAAACATTAAAGATTTGTAAGAATTATGTGCCACACACTGTTTTAAAAACCAGAGGTCCCCAATCTCATAAAGATTATAATTAAATGACTGTGATGTAAAAAGAAAAACTTTAGGTTTTTTTTATAACCAATGAAATGACCAGCTACTTCAAGAAGACAATGTTCTGTCCGGGCACGGTGGCTCACACCTGTAATCCTAGCACTCTGGGAGGCCCAGGCAGGCGGATCGCCCGAGCTCTTGAGTTCAAGACCAGCCTGAGTAAAGTATAACCTCATCTCTAGCAAAAATAGAAAAATTGAGGCAAGAAGATCGCTTAATTCCAAGAGTTGGAGGTTGCTGTGAGCTATAATGCCACAGCACTCTATCCAGGGCAAGAGTGAGACTCTGTCTCAAATAAATAAATAAAACACACACATACACACAATGTTCTTCTAATAGATAAATAGGTTTCAAAGCTAGGAACCACAAAAGGTACACCAGGAAACTTCAAGGAATTTCTGCGAGACACAAGTATACTAAAACAATCTAAAGAAATGCTTCAAGGGCTAAATTTATAATTATTCTGCTAGATCAAAAGTACAGGTCACAGGTGAATCATTAAATTCAAGTGACTACACCCCTTTCTGTACATGACACTAGGTTAAGGTACCCTCATAATTTGACAGGTTAAAAAGACATTCAGCCCCAAATAGAACTCCAGCCAAAAACATTTCTCTTCAATTTGATCAGGAAGTAGCCAAATAAAAAATTTTAGGAACATTCTGCAAAAAAACTGACTTAAAATCTTAAAAAATATAACTGACATGAACATACACAACACAGGCTAGAAAACTATTCTAAAGAAACAAGAAATGTAATGTTGGGCGGCATTGTTGTTAGGCAACAAGAAATGTAATGTTGGGTGGCACCCATGGCTCAATGGAGTAGGGCGCCGGCCCCATATGCTGGAGGTGGCGGGTTCAAACGCAGCCCTGGCCATAAACTGCAAAAAAAAAAGAAATGTAATGCTCAATTTCTGAATGCATGCTGAACTGATTGAACAAAAAAGTTCTAAGAGAACATTGTTTGGATAATTCAGATAATCTGAATACATATAGTCTAATAGACAACTATATTAATGTTATATTTTTTGTACTTATAATGTGGTTATGTGACAAGAATGTCTTTGTTATTGGGGGTATATACTAATAATTTAGGAATGAAGTGTCCTGACATTTGTTTCTTAATCTCACATTGTTCAGCAACCCCTATCCTTTCAAAAGTTGGAGAAGATATATGGCAAAAAGTTAACAATTAGGCTCAACGCCTGTAGCCCAAGCGGCTAAGGTGCCAGCCACGTACACCAGAACTGATGGGTTTGAACCCAGCCCAGGCCTGCCAAACAACAATGACAACTACCAGCAAAAAATAACTGGGTGCTATGGCAGGCGCCTGTAGTCCCAGTTACTTGGGAGGCTGAGGCAAGAGATACGCTTAAGCCCAGGAGTTAGAGGTTGCTGTGAGTTGTGATGCTATAGCGCTTTACCAGGGCGACAGCTTGAGGCTCTGTCTCAAAAAAAAAAAAAAATTAACAATTAGTCGATCTAGATGAAGGGTAACATTGCTGAAGATTTAAAAACTTTCAAAAATTAAGAGATGAAGAAAAAAATGATTCTTTAATGTAGAAACAATTCTTTATGATAGCAAGAGAACAAATCAAGTAAATGGGAAATATAGAATGGCAACTTAAGACGTGTGGTCATTAACTTTAAAGTGGAGTCTTTCTTCTTGGCTAGGCGAGGTGGCTCATGCCTGTAATCCTAAGCGCTCTAGGAGGACAAGGTGGGTGGATTGTCTGAGCACTAAGACCCGATTTCTACTAATAATAGAAAAAAACTAGCCAGGCATTGTGGCAGGCATACCAGCTACTTGGGAGGCTGAGGCAAGGGAATCACTTAAGCCCAAGATTTTTGAGGTTGCTGTAAGCTATGATGCCATAGCACTCTACCCATGGTGACAATGTGAGACTGCCTCAAAAAAAAAAAAAAAAAAAAATCATGGAATGTATGATTTTTGTTTTTCTATACCCCAAATTCCCTTATTCTGGCTCAAACACAGACTGGACAGAGAATTTAACCAAAGTTGAAGTTTTGTAAAGTGAATGAAGTGGCAGGAACTTAGGAGGTATTTTAAAAGGAGTGAACATTAAAAAGGATCAAGATACAAACTTAGGAGGTATTTTAAAGGGAGTGAATATTAAAAAGGATCAAGATACAGGGTGGCCATAAAGTCTGTGTTCAATTTAAAATAGTGTGCACATGAACTTTATGGCCACCCTATATATCCAGGCAAGGCAGGAGAAAACAAACAAATGTCTAGTGAAAAAATAGTATATGATGAAGTATGACATATACCACAGTAAGATTTGAACACATTATATTAAAGGAAAGAAGCTGGTCACAAAGACCACACTGTGATTCCATTTATATGAAATGCCCAGGAATAGGCAAATCTATAGAGGCAGAAAGTCAAGGGGAATGATGGTGGAAAATAGAGAGTGGCTGCTTAATAGGTATAGGACTTCTTTTGGGGAACATAAAAATGTTCTTTTTTGGGGGGATCCAACATCCATTTATTTTTTTCCTCTTTTTTATTAAATCATAACAGTGTACATTAATGCATTTATGGGGTACAATGTGCTGATTTTATGTGCATTTTGGAATGCTATATCAAACTGGTAAACATAGCCTTCACCGCAATTATTTTTTGTTAAGACATTTATACTCTACTCTTAATAGATTTGACATGTACCCTTGCATTATGCACAATAGGTGAGGTGCCACCAATTACCCTCTCTCCACCAGGCCTCCCCCTTCCTCTTCCCTTCCTTATTCTGGGCGACAGTTGTGTTTTATCATTCCAATGAAAGTGTGGGTGATTATATATTGGTTTCATAATAGTATTAATACTTAGTATATTGGATACTTTTTCTTCCATTCTTGAGATACTTTACTAAGAAGAATATGTTCCAGTTCTATCCATGTAAACATAAAAGATGTAAAGTCTCCATCTTTTTTATGGCTGCATAATGTTCCGTGGTGTGTGTATGTGTGTGTGCATGCGTGCACAATTTGTTAATCCTTTCATGGGTTGATGAACACTTGGGCTGCTTCCATGACTTGGCAATTATGAACTGGGCTGCAATAAACATTCTGGTGCAAGTATCTTTGTTGTAAAGTGGGTTTTGGTCATCTGGATATATAACTAGCAGAGGAACTGCAGGATCAAATGGCAGGTATACTTTTAGTTCCCTAAGTGTTCTCCAAACTTCTTTCCAAAAGGAACATATTATCTTACATTCCCATCAGCCGTGCAGAAGTGTTCCCTTTTCTCCACATCCACGACAACATCTGTACTTTTGGGATTTTGTGATGTGGGCTACTATTACTGGAGTTAGATGGTATCTCAAAGTGGTTTTGATTTCTCTGATGATTAAAGATGATGAGCATTTTTTCATGTGTCTGTAGGTCACGCACCTGTCTTCTTCAGAGAAGCTTCAGTTCAAGTCTCTTGCCCACAAAGAAATGGGATCACTTGTTCTTTTCTTCTTAATTAGAGTTCTCTGTGGATTCTAGTTATCAAACCTTTGTTAGAAACATAACCCCCAAATATCTTCTCCCATTCTAAGGGCTGTCTGCTTGCTTTACTTACTGTGTTCTTGGCTGTGCAGAAGCTTTTTAGTTTCATCAGATCCCAGTAATGATTTCTGGTGTTGTGTCAATTGCCCAGGGGTTCCACCTCATAAAATATTCTCCCAGGCCAATTTCTTCAAGTGTTTCCCCTGAACTCTCTCCATAAAAATGTTCCAAAATTGATTGTGCCTTGGCTGCACAACTTGGTGAATATGCTAAAGTAGTATACTTTAAATAAGTGAATTGTATGTATGTAAATTATATTTCAATAAAGCTGTTACATATGAATTATAATTTTAAGAAAGTATCTTTAAATAACAAAATTTCCTATTTAATGCAAAGCAAAATTTATACACATTTGTTAATGTTTAAAACAGAATTAAAATATGTAACAGAACAAAGGATAGGGCAAGGTATACTGTTACAAGGTTCTTTAGTTTTTTAAAGAGGTAAAGATCTCACTACCTTGGCCAGGCTGGAATACAGTTGCTATTCACAATTGTCATCTTGGCATACTGCAGCCTTGAATTCCTGACCAAACACAATTCTCATGCCTCAATCTCCCAAGTAGCTGGGATACAAGTCTGTACCAGAGCACTCAGCACACATGATGATGATACATTATTTGAGGGGAAACTATAATAAAGATGTATATTACAAACTTAAGCACCCTAAAAAACCCTAAGAGATGAACATAAATAACAACCTGATAGTGCAGATAAAATAAAATCAAAACTATTCAATTAATCCCCCCAAAAGTGTGTGTGTGTGTGTGTGTGTGTGTGTGTGTGTGAAAAATAATGATCATGTAAGACACATAAAAAATAAAAATATGATGGCAGATTAAAAAAAATACATTGATAGGATTGCAGGCCTGAGCCATCTAGCACTCTGGGAGGCTCAGGTAGATCTCAGGAGTTCAAAGCCAGCCTGCACAAGAGTTGAGACCTGTCTCTGCTAAAAATGGTGGGTGTTGTGGTAGGTACCAATAGTCCCAGCTACTCAGGAGGCTGAGGCAAAAGAACCACTTGAACTCAAGAGTTTGAGGCTTCTGTGATCTATGACACTATGGCACTCTACCCAAGGTGACAAGGTGAGACTCTGTCTCAAAAAAAAAAAAAAAAAAAAACAAAAACAGCAATGATAACATTAAAAGTCAATGATTAACACTCCAGTGAAAATTTAAGTAATTACCAGACCTGATGATATGCTGAAATCCACTTTAGAATATAAATTAAAAGCAAAAGTACAGAAAAAGATATAAAAAAGGATACATCACAAACACCATTCAAAGGCTGTGATTAATTAGGCAAAGTAGGCTCTAGAACAAAGAAGACTACCAAACATAAAGAAACTGTTTCATAATGAATGTCAGTTCATGAAGAACCACCTCAAAACATGTGAAGTAAAATCTAACAGAATTGAAAGGAGAAACAGATAAACCCACAATTACACTTGAAGATTGCAACAGCACTCTGTAATTAAACAAACCCAAATAATAAATTAGACAGGATACACAAAACTTGACCCACCTCTCAAGGAATTTGACCTGACATGTAGAGAACCCTTCACATAATAGTAATAAACGTTCTGCATAAGATCTCATGAAATATTCTTCAAAACAGACCATATTTTGGGCTATAAAACAAGTATAAATAAACTTAAGCTATAATCAAATTGTTTTAAATCCAACTACTACAGAAGTAACCAGAAACAAACAACATAGATATGTGGAAAATTACCAAGTATTTAGAAATCTAGTAACTGATGAGTTAAATTAAAAAAAGAAAAAAAGAGAAATTACAAAGTACAGTATTTTAAATTCACTGAAAATGGAATACAACATATCAAAATCTATAGAATCTTAAGCAGCTCAAACAATGCTTAGAGGAAAATCTGGACCATTAAATATTTATAACAGATATATGTATGTATATAACAGAAAGGAAAATTGGTCTAACTTAATGATCTAGGCTTCTATTTTAAGGAGCTAGAGAGACAAAACAAAAGCAGGAAGATATATAAAGTAAAATTCAATGAATTAAAAAATCAACAAAAGCAAAAGCTGATTCTTGGAAATGATCAATAAAATTGATAAATTTCTTAACAATAACCAAAAAGATAATTTAGTATCAGCAATGAAAGACATCACTACCGAAGCTACAAGGAATTAAAAGAATAATTAACAATTTTAGAAATGACCTTATGCCAACCTACATGAAATCACAAATTTCTCAAAAGACATAAATAACCAACCTTTACACTCAAGAAGAAATAATAAATCTGAATAGCTATTTATCTTAAACCCTCCTCACAAACAAAATTCCAGTTCCAAATAGTTTCAGTGGTGACTTCTACCAAAACTTAAGAAAGAAATATTACCCTTCTATACAAACTCTTCCCCAAAATAAACTCAGATCTATGTTGCCAGTTTTACTCTACTGCCAACCAAGACACCACAAGAGAATTACAGACTCATATCTTTTAGAATGGAGAAATGCTTATTTTTTTTGAAAAACTGAAACTAGCAAACATTATGATTAAGCAGCGTTTATTCCAGGGACACAAGGTTAGTTTACATGTGAAAAATCAATTAATATAATTCATATATAAATTACATATAAAAAGTAAAAAAAGAACCATATGATCATCTCAACAGATGCAGAAAAACTATGTGACAAAATCAAAACCTATTCTGAATAAAAACTCTCAGAAACATAGGATTAATAGTAATTTTGTAAATTTGTTTAAAAGCATCCATAAGGGCAGTGCCCATAGCTCAGTGGGTAGGGCACCGGACACATACACACAGGCTGGCAGGTTTGAACCTGGCCAAGGCCAGCTAAACAACAATGACAACTACAACAACAACAATAGCCGGGCGTTGTGGCGGGCGCCTGTAGTCCCAACTACTTGGGAGGCTAAGGCAAGAGAATCACTTAAGCCCAAGAGTTTGCAGTTGCTGTGAGCTATGGCACCATGGCACTCTACCAAGGGCAACAAAGTAAGACTCTGTCTCAAAAAAAAAAAAAAAAAAAAGGTGAAGAGTCAGCATTCCAACAGACAACCCAATATATACTGTAATATAGAACATAACTGATAATCAGACTGAAGGATAAAGTATATATTTGTGTAAAAATCATGATTTTTTAGATAGGACGTGGGTATCCTACATTCTTAAAGAATGCTTACATATCAAAAGAGATTATAAAGACCAAATAAAGCCAAAACTGACTCAGATCACATTTTCAAACTATTAAAATTTGTAGTCCATTAAATCATTAAGGTTTTGTGGTTAACTCATATTCATTTTAAATGCATTCAAACTCAACAACTGTAGCCTCTGTCACCCACCTCTGACAGGCCCAACTCTCATTTTTTCAGTTTTAATGGTTTATATTAGGCAAAATGAATGTAAAATCAGGCTTATTTTTAATAGTGAGAGTATCTATACATTCCTTAAGAATACAACTCAAGTCAAACCATATCAAGCTAAATTGCTGAATAAACAATAACAGTACAAATAGAATGAGCTGCCTTTCATACATCTGTTAATTATTGTTAAAAAAGTTTTTAAGAACTATGTGTAAAATGGGTCATAAAAATAAAAGTATACTTAAAAATACTAAAAATTTTCAAATTATTGATTGAAACCATGACTCTCAATTAAATAGAATAATAATCAAACTAACCTAACTTCCAGAGTAAGGTAGGCTTAACGTTTTAGCATTCAACTTAGTCATTTATTAGGTTCAAGAGAAGTCCAAGGAAAGCAGTACTGAGCAACAACAAAATTTCTTTCAATTATCATATGATTACCTGAAGAGTTAATATTCAAGATAATCAATCCTAATAATAAAAACTATACAGATCTTTCAAAATTAAGCTTTAACAAATCACAAACATTTGACACAGTGTTGGTGTAGCAAAAGTGAAATTTTAAATCAAATATCTTGCTATGATACTTCTATCCTACCTGTATCTTCAATAAATTCCACACATTTTTCAACAAATAGTGGTATGGGCTTTTCAGGTGTAACCAGATCCTGGAGGGGCATCCCAAAGTAATTACTTTCCCAATTTCTACGTATTGGTGGATTGAAGTTCTTAGTTTTCTTCTTCTGCTATAAGAAAACATATTCAAGTAAAAATGATTAAAATTACTTTTTCAGAATATTAGTATTAAGCAATGTAAATACAAAGTTTGCATCAAAAGAAATATTTAAAACCCACATCCAACCTAAATGTCCATCAACATGAGACTCAAATTAATTCTGCTAGAAGCAGCAACTCGAGCAATAAAGAGACAAAAGTGAACAGCAACAAAAAAAAGATGGCTGACTAGAAAAAAAAATGTTCTCTTCGGAAAATAAGAGAAAACTGGGTAAGTTGAGAGGCATCAGAAAAGATCATGTTCAATGCCAACACAGGGACAAACTGGAATAAGCAATGCCTGGTTCAGTTTAGGTATGATATGTCAATTTTATTTGGTCTTTGAGGTAGGTGTAAGTGAGGTTTTTGTGTCTACCTGTATTTTTAATAACATAATACATAGGGTGTCCCAGAGGTTGCCCCTTAAGTTGCCATACACAGGGAAAATAGGAAATTGTAGCTAAATATACCTTTATTTACAAAATTTCATTCCAAAATTTTATACAGAGGTGGCTAACGTGAATTTTTTGTAAAATTCTGGAAGGAGTATTTTGTAAATAAAGGTACGTTTAGCTACAATTTCCTATTTTCCCTATACTATGGATACTCTACTGTTTTGGGATACTCTGTAATTATTGATTATATATTGAGGCTATGTAACTCCATAGACTCTTGGGCCCATCATCTGTCTCTTTATTTTTCTTTCTCTTCCTATCTATTGATATTTTCTTTAATGTTAAGATAATTTTCAGAAGTAATGTATAAAACATTTTCACAATAGTTAAAAACAAAAATAAGAATTATCAGAGTACACTCTGGGTGGCTAAAGCATGAAGAAGAGGGAGAGCCTTCATCTTATTAAAAATAGTAAAATTAGCCAGGTGTTGTGGCGGGCACCTGCAGTCCCAGCTGCTCAGGAGGCTGAAGCAATCTCTTAAATCCAGGAGTTTGAGGTTGCTGGGAGCTAGGTGGATGCCATGGCACTGTAGCCAGGGCAACAGAGTAACACTGTCTCAAAAAAAATTTCAATATAATAAAAAAAAAAAGGTGGGGAGGGGGGAATTCTCAGAGTATAACTTCAATCTAGCGTTAGAACGAAAATGATTCTTAACTAGGGACTAAACTTCTCAAAAGCTAAGGAAATAGTGCCTGTAGTCAAACTAAGGGAAATTTTGATTCAATCTTTCTCAAGTAGGCGATCACATTCTTACAAATGATTCTATTGTGCAAAATCCATTGATAATCTCTTAAGTATAGGAAGTAAGAAAGTTTTCAGAAATTCAGAGAGGATCCAAAAGCACTTTTACAGATAACCCTGGTTCCATTTTTAGTCTAATTTTATCTATAAGTTTTTCTTTTCTTTGGTATAAATTGCAAATCCATATATACTTGTCTTAAGGAGAGAGAGCACAGACCGGTTTTCAGTGCCTGAAACAAAAAGTCTTCATCTTAGATTCTCATTCTTTCCAGAATAGTCTTTCCTTTAATGAATTCCTCATTGTATTCTTTCAAGTCTCTGGTATCTTGAATACTTAACTAAATCCTTTCAATTCAGGAAACCTCACTCAGCAAACTCTCAGAACTCGTGAAATCCAAATTTTCATATACTATTACTCTCTGGTGATACAGATTACATGCAACTTTGGAGTGTACAGACTACACACAACATAACTAGTTAAGAGGGCATCAGGGTGTTGTTTAACCTGGTTCAAGACCTAACTCAATAACTCAAGTGGCATGGGTCCTTATTTCTTAAATGATCCTTCCAATGAAGTGAAAATGAAGATACTGTAACCTCAAAGCTGAAAGAGGAGTACAGTGTCTGGGCCATCAGGAGTGATAGGGAACTTTTCAGCTTGCCAACTACTAGCTGCATTATCATTTGATTAGAAGAGAGAAAAGAGAACCAAAGATGTTTTTTGTTTGGAGAGAGAACAGTGGTGAAACAAATGACACTTAGGTCGATAAATGAAAATAACAATGCCTAGACCTGTGGCAGGAGCAACAGGAATGAAGAGACAAAGAGTTTTTAACAGTCTGCAATGTCACCTGAGGAACACAAAGTTGTAAAACAAATAAGCTAGCTAGGTAGTCAGTCCTAATTGTTCCAATCAGCCCTTAATAAATCCTTTTTAGACATGGCCATACCATACTGAATATGCATGATCTCAGAAATTAAGCAGGGTTGAGCCTGGTTACTTGGATGAGAAGAAATCTTTTTAATAATGGCCATTAGCAGATGATCTACTCTCAAATGACTATGAAATCATTTCATCCCTATCCTTGGGGTCACAGGAAAGGAAAAAAATAAAGCCTCAACTTTATCCAGGCAGCCCTGAATACTTAAACTGGGGGATGAGACAAGAAAGCTAAATAAGGTAGGTTTTCTGGCTTGTTCTCATTATATGTATGTCCCATAAAGTTATATAGGCAAGTTATTTAATTTCTGCAGTTATACCAAGATTCAGAGCTACTAATCTAAGGTAACAGTGAGAAATTTCTGGGCAACTCAAAAGGGATACTATATTAACACAGAACTGCTCTGACAGTCAAGTTCTAATCAATACATATTAGCGGTGGGGGACGTCTATGCGACTTTATTTTTTTTTTTTTTTTACCAATTAATGTCACTGCCATAAAAAAAAAATCCTATGCAGAAAAATAAATAGTTGTGAATTAGACACTCCTATATCAGCTTTTATGATGAATGAAATGTATACAAATACAATTCCTTTTTCTATGATAGTACTTAACCATTATAATTCAAGAAATTTTTGTAAAATGTGACTTTTGAAAAACTCTGAAATTGATATGCACCCCATAGTTAAGAGTTGCTGCTCATCTATAGCTACAAACTAATGCCAACACAAAATGATTTATATAATTTAAAACCTATTCTATAAATTAATCTAAGCCTAGATGATTATAACTGCTATAAAATGTCATCAAGCTTCTTTGAAATGCAATAGAAAAATGAGTAGTTTGACATTTTGTTATTTATATCTCTAGGGTGGGTTTTTTGTTTGTTTTGAGACAGAGTCTCACTCTGTTGCCCTGGGGTTGAGCTGTCCTGGCAGCGTCATAGATCATAGCAACCTGAAACTCCTGAGTTCTAGTAATCCTCCTGCTTCAGCCTCTCAAGTAGTTGGGACTACAGGTGCCTGCCCCAATGCTCTTGCTCAGGCTGGTTTTGAAACTCCAGAGCTCAAGCAAAGGACGTGCCTTGGCCTCCCACAGTGCTAGGATTATATGCCTCAGATTCTGCTCCTTAATATTCTGACCTCATTTCCCTCTACTTTCTTCATCATTTACTCTCTTCCTCAAACTACCTGGTTTCCTTGCTACTTTAATGTAAGAAATGCTCCTGCCTTAGGACTTTTGTGTTGGCCGTTTGTTCCCTTTACCTTCTCAATGAGGTCTACATTGGTCACATTAAAAACCCACTGCTGTCTTTCCCCAGCCCCTCCCCAGTACTCCCAATCCCTCTTCCTCTGCCCTTATCCTCACAACACTATTTAATTTATTCATGTATTATTATTATTATTATTTGGCCCTTGTTATAATTTAAGCTTTACACAAGAACAGGAATTTTTATCTGCTTTGTTCATCAACATACCCCAAATACATGGAATACTGTCTGTGAAAGAAATTAGTCCAAGTAGTCCAGGAGGATATTTCTCTAAAATAACAAGTTTAATTTGTAGAGTGAATGACCTTATGATGTATTAGGGAAGACAGACAAATAAGAGTGATTCATCAAGTTGCAGATATATCATACCAAACACAGCAAGTTTCAGAGAATCTTAAAAGTACCCAGGCTGAAGAAAAATCACCAACAGCTACAGGAAGATAGCACACTAGCCTCAGAGTTCTCAGGAAAAGTGGAAGTCAGAAGAGTCATGTACAGGTATGTTAATGAGACAAGTGTATGTGGAGAATGTTTCATTCAGCCAATGTTATTCAGGTGTGTATAACCAGTAACTAAAATTTGTTTCAAGTTCTCAAATATATAATAATTATTCATAAATTACAGGAGTCTCAAACTCATTGTGAAAAGTCAAATGCATGATGAAACATCAATGAAAAAGAACTTACACTAAAGATTTATGCCATGAAAAACATAAAAGTGAACCTGTATACAAATAAACATAAAACTAATTGTAAGTAGCAGTGGTATAGCTATTAAATAAAATTTAATTTATAATTTTGTAGGTAAAGCTATAATATGTACAAATAATTTGATAACAGGCCAGAACCAAAAGCATCAACCTACCATAAAAGGAAGAAATGTGATGCAAGAGATAATGCAATTATGCTAGTGTGCAACAGGTATGATTTACTCATGGGGTAGAATGAGGATAATAAACTGAAATGCGATTTAATGTAGTATTTAAAGATAAAAACAAGCAGCACATAGTTCCTTTTTCTATTTTTTGCTGATGAATAAAAAATATTTTTAAAAAACTGAACAAATATATACACACAAATAGAATAAGATCAGCTATAGAAAAAGATTCTTAGTCTTGGTATAAACTAATCTAACCCACAAAAGAAACTGCAAAGAACTGAAAATAAAAGGATTAAAAGGATTTTTTTTTTGTTTTTAAAAGAGCAATATTAACATTGGAGTTGTCTTCAAGGCAAAAGAATCTTTTAACTGTAAAAGGAAACTCACTGGACAAGTATCTAGAATTCAATAAACCAAACAGCAACAACATATTACAGCAGAAATAAGCAGACATTTATGAAAACAGAGTAACAGAAATTTTAAATGATCTCCTTTTATTTATCAGTTCAAGTATGTCAAAATTAATGATAATTAATTCAAAGATGTGAATTAAGGTTACTAATAGATTCACACACAAATTACATAAATGTTAAGACTAATATAAACAGTATAATCTCCTTTCTGTAAAAATAATTCATGTTAAATATAGCAAAAATTCAAAACACCAAACTATGACAATGACCCTAGGGATTTGGAATGAGGATATATTAGAAAAGAGAAAGAACAACAGGAGGAATTATACAGAATTTTTACTGTAAGTCATCTATTTTTCTTTTGTAAAGAAAATTATTTTAAAAGGATCACATTACTAGGTCCTTTATAAGAAAAGCTGGTAAGATTAAAAAATTATCATATGTAAATTTTAGTCCTTCTCTTTCCAAAAAGGAGAGATAAGAAATTATATTTTCCCCTAATGGCTTCCAATTTGAGGTTTCTCTGGTCCCCATAAACTCTTGTCCCACATCCAAGAGATTGCCAATATATCCTAACATATGGCTGCAGTTAATGAAACTCAAGTAGAGTTGGGGCAATGGGCTCATGCTCGTAATCCTAACATTCTGGGAGGCCAAGGTGGGAGGATCTCTTGTGGTCAGGAGTTTGAAAACAGCCTACCAAAAATAGAAAAATCAGCCAGATTTTTTTAAAAAAAATCTTTTAAAATCACAGTGCATGCCTATAGTCACAGCTACTTAGGAGGCTGAGGTAAGAGGATTGCTTGAGTCTAGTTTGAGGTTGCAGTGAGCTATGAGGATGCCACTGCACTCTACCTGGAGTGACAGAGTGAGACAGTCTCATTAAAAAAAAAAAAAAAAAAAAAGATACAATTCCTCCCACCAACCACTCATATAGTACATGTACTACCTACCTTCTCCCTTTCAAATGGCCTCAAATCAATGACAAGTAGAAAAAATAAGAACTTATCATTAAATAATAAGAACTCTTATTATCACTATGACCAACCTACCAATCACTGCCCTGTTTCATCTTTTCCCTCCTATGAGAACTGAAGTTTAGTTATGTAACTCCTATTGTCTAATCCATGTTACCTTTTCCTCTCTTATTTGTCTCTTCCTTCAGTTACTCCTATTCCCCATCTCTTTTTCTTCCACCGCATCAATTTGTCCTCTCGTGGATCATTCTTACTAACTTATAAATACTCCCTAATCTCTCTTACCTTTAAAAACAAACACAAAAACTGTCCTTTGATTCCACATTGCCTTCTGGGGCATTGTTACTGCCCCAATTCTTGTTCCTTTTCAAAGCAAAACTTCTTGAGTATGTCATCTGCATCTACTGTTTCTAATTTTCACATTTAACTCATCAACCCACTTCCATGTGGGTTTCCTTAGCATTCCTCTAAAAATAGTTAAGATCAGAAACCATCAAATAAAAAGAAATTTTCTTCATCTTTCTTTATCTCTCAAAATCATTCTTTCTTAAACTTCCTCCTAAACACTTGGCTTTTTGGGTCCCGTATCACCACAACTAGTTTTTCTTTTCTCATCAAGGATTCTTTTTTCAGTTTCATCTATGAACAATTCTTCTATCCCAACTCATTTCTCTAAACTCTTTCTCTAGCTATACTCTGTCCTTATGTGATTTCAACTAATCCCATAAGTTTAAATCCTTTTATGTCCTGATAACTCTTCTAAATACCAGATTCATACACCTAATTTCTAGAGACTGTGACATTTCCACTTTGGTGTCCGCATAGATTTTTTAAACGCAACATAAAAAGCACAAACATGTCTTTATTCACTCTGGTCTGAAACTTTTCACTTTTAGTCTTCCCTACCTCAGCAAATCCAGTTTGAGCAAATCCCAGTTGCTCAAACCTTAAATCTAGAGATAATGTTGGTTTTTCCCTTTTCCTTTACTCTCCACAGTGAAGATATCATTAGCCCTGTTATTACTTCCAAAACATCCAGAATTTGGTCACTTTTCCCTGTTTTGGTACTTGTACCTGGCACATCTAGCACATGGCTGACACTCAAACATTGATGGAAGGAGACAAAACCATTAACAGACAAGAGAAAGCCTTCATCACGTTTCCGTTAAAATACAAAATACTATTGGTTTATTTACCAACTTAAACAGTTCGATTTACCTAATTTTTTATTCTTATGAGAGTCACTAAATAGGAGTGTCTAAGCCTAAGCATCCTAACCTAATAAAGAAATAGTTACTTGCCAAAATAATAGTTACTTGTCAGAAAGTTACAGGAAGAATAGTCAACTCCACGTGACTTCATCTGGACATAAGATAATGTACTTTCAACAGCACCGAAAAACTAAAAAATCACTATAACATGCTAGGTTACCATGAACACAAAAACCTATGCAATTTAATACCCTCAAGAAACATATAATCTATTAAGGTGCAAAAACACTACCAGTTATTTTATTAACAGTATATAGAATGGTATGTGATTAAGTGTCAAAATAACTAGATGTCAGACTTAAGCCCAGACTTCAAAAGGTAGACCTTGTACAGAAAAAAATGAGGTCAAGGACATTTTAGAAATTAAGAAAGGATCTAATCTGTAAGTCATTTACTCATCTGAACATTTCAGTGATTACTTTATGTCAGGACAAGGACTCAGAAATCATTAGAAACTGCCATTTATTTACTGACTACTATATATCAGGCGCATTTTAATACTATGTACATAATCTTAATTTTCACAATACCTCTAAGATAGCTACTATTTTACATCTATTTTGACAAACCTAAAATTTAAGAGTATATGTGAGAGTGAATCATGAGGTTAGAAAGGTAGGCAAGAGCCATACACTGCATGTACTTAACCTCAGTAGGGTGCCTAACTGAGGAATGTGAACTTTATACAGAGGCTATAAATATACAGAGGGTGCCAAAACAGTGTATACACATTTTAAGAAAGGAAAAACTGCATTAAATTTGTAATACTCAAGTCATGTTTGATTTCTGCAATTACAAGAGGTGCTCAATATGATTTGTATTCATCTTTTGTTATTGGTATATATGGAATATTTATTAGTTTAAATGCAGTTTTTTTTTCCTTTCTTAAAATATGTATACCTCTTTGGGGTACCATCTGCATTTTGTAAGGAGAGGGATCAGAAACTGTGCTATCCCCCTCAGGAAGCAACATAAAGAACAGTTTGAAATAATAGTGAATGGGGTAAAGGAACTTCAATTACCAAGTTATTGCACTATAAATACTGGAGGAAATGTGGAGAAACTGAACATGTCACCTATTACTTTTGGAGATTTAAAATTATATACCCATTCTGGAAAAGAGTTTGGCAGTTTCTTAGAGACTAAATATGAAATTACTATATGACCCAGCAACTGCCCTCTTGTGTATTTATCCCAGACACACAAAAACTAATGTTCATATAAAAACCTGTACTTGAATGTTCATAGCAACTTTAGACAGTTAATAACTGGAAATACTCCAATGTCTTTCAACAGGTTAAAAAACTGATGATATGTCCATACCATGAAATACTACTCAGAAATAACAAACTGTACACACATGCACAACTTGACTTAATTTCAAGGAATGACAAAATGACATTGAAAAATGACTTGAAATGACAAAATTATAGAAATGAAAAACAGATTAGTGGCCACCAGGGGTGGAGATGTGGGAGGTGTGAGAAGGAGAGTATGGTTATAAAGGGACAACACAAAGAATCTCTTGGTGATGGACTGATTTGCATCTTGACTGTAGTGGGCGATACACAAATCAATGCATGTGAAAAATTGTTAAGAACTAAATACACATACAAGCAAAACTGGGGGAAAATTCTTTAAACTCAGGGTCAATTTTGCCCTCTAGAAAGCACATGGCAATATCTAGAGACATTTTTGGCTGTTGCTGAGGGGATGCCACTTCTAGTGGGTAAAAGTCAGGAGTGCTGCTAAAAATCCACAATTCACAGACCATCATCCACAACACTGAATTATGCAGCCTAACATTGTCAATAATGCTGAAGTTGAGAAACCCTAGGATACCAGAATGTTATGTTCAAAGAAATTCCTGTGAAGTTCTAGAAGTCAGTTAAAGCATGTCTGTACCTGTTCAATAGTTTTTTTTCTTTGTAAGTCACAGCTTTTACTTCCCTGACCTCACCACAATTGGGTAAGATTTTCAGGAATGCATTACTGTAGGCCAGAGCCACATACTATTGCTGTTTATCATACTTGGCTTGATTATCATACTTTATATCAGTATAAAATGTGTTGCTTCCATTCCATTTTCTCAATCTTATTTAAGGTTGTCATTACTTTCTACCTTGACTATTACAATGGCTTTTTAAAAAATTAAACATGTTATTGAGATAAATGCGGATTTACATGCTATTGTAAAAAAAAAAAAAAAAAAAAAAAGCAGAGATCTCCCATGTACCCATTGCCCAGTTTCCCACATTGGTAATATTTCATAAAACTACAATACAATATCATAACCAAGGGTATTCACATTAATAAGATCCACAGACTTTCTTTAAATTTCATGTTTTACTTGTACTTATATGTGTGTGCATATTTAGTCTTTATAATTTTTCACATGTATAGAGGTTTGTGCATTCCCTACCAAGTCAAGAAATAGAAAAATTCCATCCCCAAGGGATTTCTTGTGTTGCCAATTTACAACCACACCCTTCCTTTCACCCACTCCTGCATCCCTAACCCCGGTAACAAGTAAATCTGTTTTTCATTTCACTGTGCTAGGCTACTAAAAACAAGGACCAAGAACTCAAGTTTGGGAAATGGCTACAGACTATTCCTAAAAAGTCTGAGAATTTTAACTTTTAAAAAGGTCCACACATGTCTCAAGACTGAAAAGCTATTATAGCTTACACAAAGACGAATAATAATAATTGCCCTCAAAAAGCTCACATAGTGAGGAAAAACAAAAATTATTAAACCACAATATAAAGTGATTATTTTAGATGGGAAGAAGTAGCATCATACTACAGTAGTATAACACAACAATATTATGTGAAAAAAAGGCTTTAGAATTCTAAGAAAGTATAATTCCCCCTTTAAACATATAAAGCTGCAGGAGCTGGCCCAAAGTCCAAACACACTTGAGAAAAGAGACATTGTAAAGGCTCTCTCACACTTTCACTCTAACACCAGCTTTAATGAAGGAAGAGAAAATAACAGGATAAATAATGGAGGTCTAGGTTGTTGTGCACACTGATCAGGCAAAATGGTTCTAACCTTGATTCAGGAAACTTTATTCTCTAAGATAGCATCTTCTCGATAAAGCACTTCAACACATATTATCTATTTGGCAGACATTTTATTTATGCCATTAATCAACTAATAAAAAATAACCCCAGAGTTCTGGAGCAAGTTACAGCAAAATAGCTAGCTACTCAAGTGAATGGGGGAGATTTCTATCAAGCTTCCCCAAATATACATTTTTCAAGTACATTCAAAGGAAAATGTGCTTTTCATTATACTTAGCATCCCATTCTTAGAAACTCTGTTGTTCCCTCTGCTTCCCCCCTCACCTATTAGGTACTTTCTGTTACTCTGTCATTCAGAACATTAGTAAAGAGTGGAGAAAAATTCTAGCATCTTGTCTTCTTGCCTCACATCTTATAATAGGGGTTGGGTTCTCAGACTGAAGTCCACAGACCTTTGGGATGTAAAACCCTTAAAACTCCAGTAGGATTCTGTTCATGTGCATTTTCCTAGGAAACATAACTAAGCCTTCCCCTCAGATTTTCAAAGGCCAAGAACAATTTCCCCAAAGTTCAAAACAATTTATACAAAATCTGCAGATGTACCTTCTATTTGGACAAAGTTACATACAACCCACAAGATCATACAATCTCTTTTGTCACACCTTATAGTCTGTTCTAAGGATTGGAAACATCAAAAAAACTACTTTTAAAATACAGTCCTCTTTTCCTCTGAAGTTTCTTTCTTCTTTTCTTTTTTGAGGCAAGAATCTCACTCTGTTGCCCAGGCTAAAGTGTCATGGAATCAGGCTAGCTCACAGCAACATCAAACTCCTGGGTTCAAGCGATCCTCCTGATCCAGCCTCCCATGTAGCTATGACTATAGATGCCTACCACAATATCAGGCCAACTTTTCCTATTTTTAGTAGAGACAGGGGTCTTGTTCTTGCTCAGGCTGTTCTTGAACTCCTGATCTCCAGCAATCCACCTGCCTCAACCTCCCAGAATGCTAGATTATAGGAGTGAACCATCATGCCCGACCTGAGTTTCACTCCTTTAAAAGCCATAGATTAAGCCACATTTACTTGAGTGTTCCTTCATAACATGAGCCGAGATGACAGGAAAACACTATGGAGGTAGCAATCATAAACCTGTATCTACTATAAAATACCTCTTTTAGGATGGACTAAGAAAGTTTGTAGCGGAGTACATACAACTAGCCATCCTATAAATTTACCCATAGTCTTGGAATAGTAAAAATGTCCATTAACATATTAAGAACAAAATTTATTTTATATTACAGGAGTTAAGTACCTTCTTGACATAGTAAATATGTTTTAGCAGTTACAATTAATATGTTTCAAATTGAGTAACTTCAATAATTATGCCGGTTTTTGCTAACTATTTAATATGCTGCTACAAACACTAAGAAAAAAACATGAAAAGAGCCACACTGAAAAAATTTGTTCGTCAAATTACTTTTAAATTTGTGAAAACAAGTATGCCACTGATACAATCTTGTATTTCAATCTGAATGTGAAAAGCAATAAATCATGGTCAAATGGTGCTTATTTTGGCAGCCCATATACTAAAACTGGAAAATGATACAGAGAAGATTAGCACAGCCCCTGTGCAAGGATGACATGCAAATTCATGAACTTTCATATTTTTACCTAATGGGCGCAATGTAAGGGTATATGGCACACATTTTGGGTGAGGAGCACAACTACAAAAGGGACCTTACCTGACAAATGCAAACATGGTAACCTAAGTCTGTACCCTCACATTAATCTGAAATCTAGAAAAAAAATCATGATCAAATGGACAACACAGAAACAAATTTAAAGAAATAGCAGATAGTAAAATACAGGCAGAAATACCTGTACTCTATATGTCTATACTTACATATTGACATTAATTGATGCAACAGCACCAAAAATGCTACTGAAGAAACAAATTTTAACTTCATGAGAAATTACAGAAACACCATAGATCTAGTTAATCTATTACAGGTACAACAGTTTAGCCAATAAAAAAGCAACAGAAGGGTGATGCCTGTGGCTCAAAGGAGTAGGGCGCTGGCTTCATATGCCGGAGGTGGTAGGTTCAAACCCAGCCCCGGCCAAAAACTGCCAAAGAAAAGCAACAGAAATTGGTTACTGAAGAAAGCCCATGTAGGAGGCCAAAGTGGGATGATCACTTGAGCCTGGGAATTTGATGATGCACGGAGCTATGATGACACCACTACACTCTTGCCTCAGAGGGCAAGACACTTTCCCAAAATATAAAACAAAACAAAACAGAACCCTGGAATTTTATTACTACAACTCAAATTTTCTCATTCAGCTTCATTCTCTTGAAGTATTGCTTTCTAAACACCAGTAGTTGCTAAATCAATTCAATAGGTCACAATAAGTATTTTTCACTTTAATACAGCAGAAAATCAAAATAACAAATACAGTTGTCCCACAGTATCCTGCAAGACCTCTGCAAATAACAAAATCTGAGGATGCTCAAGTCCCTTATACGAAATGGCATACTACTTGCATATACTTAGTCATCTTCCTTTATACTTTAAATTATCTCTAGATTACTGTACTTATAATGCTATAATATAATATAAATGCTATTAAATGAAGAACATCTGTAAACTGACCACCCAAGGGACTGTAACAAGCTGGTCAACATGCAGAGGTGGTAAACAAAAGGAACTAGGCCTATTGTGGACATATGGTACATGTTGGGTCTATGAAAATTAGATCAACTTAAGGAGGTGGTCATTGCAGAGAGGTGTCCAACTATGAAATTTCCACTGTATATTGTTTTAAAATTTGTATCTTTTATTATTGTATCGTTATATTTTTGGTTTTTTTTCCCTGAATATTTCCAATTCAGTTTGCTGAATTTGAGGATACAAAACCCATGGACAAAGAGAGAGAGTACTGTACAATAAGATAAGCATTGTTTTGTGAAACTGCATTTCACTTATGCAGAAATATCTTTGTGCACAATGGGTCATGATTTTTTAAAAAATAATTCTCACTGGGCGGCGCCTGTGGCTCAAAGGAGTAGGGCGCCAGCCCCATATGCCAGAGGTGGCAGGTTCAAACCCAGCCCCGGCCAAAAACTGCAAAAAAAAAATAATAATAATAATAAATAAATAAAATAATAATATTAAGTCTCACTGCTGGTTACAATCAAAAATATTTTAGAGATTTTGCTCCTATAACTAACACTAACCTCATTTTGGAATACAAAACAAAAAACAGCCAAGCATAAAGCCTCTTCTGATTGGTAGGAATGACAACTAAAAGTTAACTTTAAGAGCTTTCTTTAGATGCCACTAATACCCCAAAGTTATGATTTTTCAGGATTCAAGGAATCTGAGATTCCTAGATGAGAGCTCCCATTTGGAATCAAGAATGAAGGTAAAACAGTGACCTTTTCTTGTGTAGGTAAAAAGCAAAGTAGTATATAAACTCAAAGAAAAATTATAGGAATATTTAAAAACGAGTCAGAAAACTAATCCAGCAAATGGGGCAAAGGGCTGTTCTAAAATATAGGCCTCATCTATCTAGAGTACATATTTCTGTATATACTGAATGAATAGTATACACACTATACTATTTATTGAGCACTGTTATGCGCCAGGCACCAGAAACACAGATTTCCAGTTTCTACTACAACTCCAAGGAAAATAATGTAATTCCTCATTTATAGGTGAGGGAACCAGCTAAGAACGAGTAAATGGTTTATTCTTATTCTCTGACTACTGTTAAGGATCATAGGAATATTGGCAGTTCCTCAATATAGGCAGACAATCCTCTGTATTTACTCCCTAGGGAATTTCATGTTGCCATCTCCATTTCATTGTCTTCTAAATATGTATCTCCAACTCACACCTCTGCTGAGAACCCATACTACTCCAAGCTTTCATCAGGGTTCACTTAAGACTACTACAACGTACTAACTGGTCTTCCATATCTTCTCTGAGAGCCCTCACTCAATCCATTCTCCATACCATAACCAAATGTGAGTAAGTGATCTCAAGAAACAAAGCCACTCACTCCCTAGTTTCAAGTTATTCTTAGGCTAAATTGCTAACAGGTCTCTGAGTCTGGTCCCTACTTTGCGTTTCTTTATACTACTCTCTCCCCTAGATAGTGAGCAAATTATATGGCCAGGGGCAAAGTCCAGTCAGCCACCTGTTTTGAAAATAGTTTTACGAAAACACAGCTATACTCACTAGCTTATATATTGTCTATGACTACTTTTGCACTACAACAGTTAACCAGTTACAACAGGGACTACATAAGAAAAAGCTTAAAATATTTACTATCTGGCCCTTTATAGAAGTTTGCCAATGCCTACCCAAACACACTGACTTCCTTAAAGAATATTCTGTGTTCCTTCCTACCATATACACGATACTATTTATTCAGCATTAAATAACTCACCATTCCACCCTACCATTCCCCCAACTTAACACACATTTATCTCTCAGCTGTAACTAAAAAAATGGTACTTTTCAAGGAGGCCTTCCCTCAGCATTTAGACCAGCACATTCCAGTTCAGCCTAGTCACTTTGCAAGTGTTAAACAGTTTCAAGTGGCTACTGTGTTCAAAGGACAGCCCTAAAACAGCTGTCTGTGTCTGTTTCTGGACTCCCTACTCTCCTGGTCAATGTGCCTATCCCTGCACCAATATCACACTGTCTTAAATATAAAGTTTTATTTTATATGACAGAATAAGCATATAGGCCACCACCATCACCATTTCATTCTGCTTTTCTTCTTCACAAGTGATCAGGCTATTCTAAGTCCTTCACTCTTTCACATAGATTAGAATCTGCATGTGAAATTTCTGGAAATCTATTGAAACAGCCAACAAAACAACAGAGCAACCGAAGTTCAGCCTGAAGAACACTGACTTCTCTATGATATACCACATTCATGGACAAAAAAGTAGTTTATTCTGTGATTTGTTCAGATCTCTTTAATGTCTTTGAATAAAGCTTTATACTTTTCCACAGAGATATTACATGTTATGATTATTCTAAAGGACTTGATAGCCTACCATGCTTCTGTAAATAATGCCTTCTCTAATCACTTTTTCTAGTTACTTTTTGCTGATATACAGAGACAAAACTGAACTTTGATTACTGATTTTATATCAAACTACTCTGCTAATTATATTAATACTGTCAATAATAATTTACCTATAAATGCTTTTTGGCTTTCATATTGATGATATCATGAACAAAATAACAATTTTGGTTCCTCCTTTCCAACACTGAAGTTTTTAGTTTCTTTTTCTTATTACTTTAACCAGGTTCTCCACATAACACCAAAAAAGAGTGATGATTGTGTATACCCATGATGTTTCTGATTGAAAAGGGAATATCCTTCCCTATGTAGGATGACAAATGATCTTCATTGTAAATTTTGCTCATTTGTAGATATCTTTTTTCACATTAAGAAAGTTCTCATCCAGGCTCGGCACCTATGGCTCAAGTGGCTAAGGTGCCAGCCACATACTCCTGAGCTGGCGCGTTCCAATCCAGCCC
Organism: Loris lydekkerianus; assembly: GCA_963574355.1. Classification (NCBI taxonomy): domain Eukaryota; kingdom Metazoa; phylum Chordata; class Mammalia; order Primates; family Lorisidae; genus Loris; species Loris lydekkerianus. The sequence continues at coordinate 29,393 of CAUYPK010145540.1, forward strand.
GGGGCTGCCAAACAACAATGACGGCTGCAACAAAAAAAATAATAATAGCTCGGCCTTGTGATGGGCACCTGTAGTCCCAGCTACTTGGGAGGCAGAGGCAGGAGAATTGCTTGAGTCCAGGAGCTGGAGGTTGCTGTGAGCTGTGATGCCGCATCACTTTACCCAAGGGGATAGCTTGAGACTCTGTCTCAAAAAAAAAAAGTTCTCGTCTGTTCCTAATTTATTAGTTTTCTCATTTATTTGTTAAATTTTATCAAGTGCTTTTTCTACATCTACTGCCATTGTAGTATTTTTCTCCTTTGGTCTGTTTATGGAGTAAACTACATACCGTATATACTTGAGTATAAGCAGAGTTTTTTCAAAATTTTGGCAAAATTTGTGCCGGAAAAACCTCGGTGTATACTCCAGTATATACGGTATATAGATTTTCTATTAAGCCATCCTTTGCACATGTGGTATAAATTCAACATGGACATAATTTTCCTTTTATATACTATTGATACCTGTTGGGCTTTTTTGATATTATAGGCCCCAATTCCTCATACAAAACCCTCAGATTTAAGATACATTTCAGAATTCAAACTTTTTAGTCACTAGCAACAGTGTACAAGGTCTGCCAATTAAGACGGCAAACTCATTCTAGAAAAAATATTACATATGTCATTGTTGAGTATCATCTAGTCATCAGATGGCGAAGGGGAGTACTTTAAAGGTGACTAGAGATATTCAGCAATGAAGTATGTAGCATTTTTTCTAGGATAAGTTTGTAAACTTAATTATAGGACTTTAACCTCATATGGTACACAAAGTATATTATGTAACAAACAGCACCTAGTACTCAAACAAATTAATATTTTCACAGTGAAATGCAGGGATGATTATAAGCAGACTCATCTGTTCAAGTCAGGATCTGCCACTAATGAGAAGAGGTCCAATCAGGTTGTGTTGCCAAGCTGTGAAATTGAAATTTTGAGTTTTCAGAGGCTATTGGATTTAGAAATAGCACTCAGGACTTGTAATTGGACTTGTAATGGACCTGTAATTCATTTAAGAGTTTTATACACACCGTCATGATTAAAATGGGACTATAATATTCCTTTCTTATACCATTCATGTCTGGTTCTAGAATTAAGGATAGTTGAGTCTGAAGAGTAAACTAAAGAATGTATTCCTTTGCTTTCTATTCTCTGGAACAATTTACACAATACTGCAATGACTTATTCCTTAAAAAGTCTCCTGTAAAATTATCTTAGTGTACTAGTTCCTTGGTGGGAAAATTTACTACTACAAAATTTATTTAATAATTACAGGATTATTCCAAGCTTTCTTGTTTAGGTAAACTGCACTTTTGTAGAAGTTAGTCTATTTTGTTTAAACTTTCAAATTTGTTGATATAAATATGTATATATGTATATATATATAAATATATAAACAAATATAAAATTGTTGATAGTATTCTCTATTATCTTTTTAATCTGAATGACCTGTAACTACAACAGAACCTCTCTGTAAGTTGACCACCTAAGGGACTGTGACAAACTGGTCAACAAATAGAAGTGGTCAACACAAAGAACTAGGCCTACTGTACTGATAATGCCTTCTCTTTTTTCAACATTATTTTCAGAGGTTTGTCTATTCTATTTTTCTAGTCTTTTAAAAAAATCAGCATTTAGCTTGATTTCTGTTGTGGTCTCTGTATCTCCATCAATTTATAACTAAATGCGTACATTTGCCCCTTGACTAAAAGTATAAAATTATATTAAATATAATCTGAAAGACAATGCACCAATATGGAAAAATGTGCACTAATGCTATTGAAGAGGATGCTTCTGTTCTTAGGGAAGACACAAAGAAATATTTAATGGCAAAGAGTATATTATCTCCAACTTAATCTCAAAGGGCTCAAAAGAATGCATACATACACACACAAACTCATGTAGGTGGAACAAAATACAAACAACTGGTAAAGCTGGGTAAAGAATATATGAGTGTTTTACTATTCCTGCAACTAGTTTCTATGTTGAAATTACCTAAAAATAGTTACCAAAGCAATTAACTTCTGAACAAAAATGGAAAAATTACACAAAAATAAAAGCAATTTAAAAATGGGCTGTGATATTTTCATGTAAGCAAATTAAGACAAAAATATGGCAGTCCTTGGGCAGTGATAAAATGTATAGATGGAACTAGTGATAGTAGGGTGAGTGTAAAGAGATGCCAGAGATAATTACTGCTGGTAGTGTGTGTTGTAAATTAAACGTATGTGCGACAAATCTAGATGAGTCTTCTTATATAAAAACTGTTTACATGTCTCATCTAGAGAATTGTTAATGGCAAAATAGAGAAATACAATATCTTAGAATTAGATACTTAGAATTAGGTATTAGATACCTTAGAATTAGAAACTTAGAAAATAAAATTTATCCAACTAAAATGGACAGTTATGATAAGTAGGAAAACTACCTAGAATAAGTTTATTCAAAATTTCCCTATCTACAATTTGGGCTCATATAAACAGCAGTCAGCCATGGAAAATATATATCGATAATTTATAAGACTTCACTGATGAAGAAATTATCAATATATTAGAATAAAAGCCTATTGGATGCTATCTTAAGACCATAAAATCCTTGAATATAATTTTGTGTGCAATCTAGTATAGAAGAGTATTAGAAATGAAGTTGCTAAAATATCACTGTGAAAAAGATCTAATAAAAATAAAAATTACTAAGTACAACTTTAACAGCATACATATTTAGGTTTCTAATGCTTAATACCATCAGATGAATTATTACCTATCAAAAAAGTAAGAAAGATGAAAACATGCTATTGAACCAGAATTCTGTAATTCAAATTTCAGAAACTACTCTGTATGTCTTCAGGCAATATACCACTACCTACAAAGAGGCTGCCTGGAAAAATTTAATAAATATTGAAGACTACAATTGTTGTTTTATTGTATTATTAATTCCCTAAGCAAGATAGGGAGTATATCAAATTAATATCACAAAACTGGTGGGTGAGAAAGAAAAACAGATATATAGGATGATTATAAACTGAAAAATGAGCAAAATCAACTTCATTATCTGGGTTTTTTTTTTTTTTAAGTTTACTTAGAATTATGCTACAGAATATGAAATCAAATTTCTATCTCAAATAAAATGCACTGAAGTAATTTCTCTCCACAAAATATTCAAATTTACTAATTTACTGAGTGATTAAGACAGTCCAAGTTGTCACTGATGTCCATCTATTATCTTTCTGTATATACATACATATATCATGTTTTAGAAAATAAAAGCAAGCAACTTTATAAACACCACAAACCATAAATGAAACTTACCTTTTTATCTTCTTTTACTTTATGGGTTTTCTTTTTCATCTTCTTGTCATCTAATTCCTGATCAGAAGTGATTGCAGGATTATCAATACCACCTTTCCAAGTTTCAACAGGAGAAAGAAGTGGGTCTTCTTCGCTTCCACGATGTCTTCCTTTTCTTTTTGTTTTAGAAGTGGTGAAAGCCTCATCATCACTTGCATCGGAATGTGTTCTTCTATAGTATGACTTGGCTTTACTAAACAAGGTTTTAGATTTGTATTTATATTTTGAAGGCCTC
>CAUYPK010145541.1:0-46658 GCA_963574355.1 Loris lydekkerianus
ACTGCCCATCTGGTCGGGTGGGGGCTCGGGCCCGGACATATTGACCAGAGCACCCACAAATGGTCTTTTGTATTTCCGGCGGGCATTTTGGATTTTTTTTTTTTTTTTTTTTTTTTTTTTTTTTTTGCCAGCTATTGCAAATCAGGCATATTAAAAATCTACAGGGTGCTTCTTCTGGCTGCCTCAGTGACCAGAGGCCCCACTGATGTTTAGGAGTATGGCTCCAGCAGTGCCGGACATCCCATCTGGCTCTGGACAACCCAGCATCATGGTAAATAATTCTGCAGTCACATGCTTGATGTCCCAGCCAGGCATTAATGTAAATGAAACAACCTGAATACTCTTCTGAACCTGGAACCTAGCAGCACTTTACATGTAGCTCGACATTCTTTTTCACTTAGTAAAAAGAAAGATCTTGGCAGGGTGTGCCGGCTTATGCCTGTAATCCTAGCACTCTGGGAGGCGGAGGTGGGAGGATTGCTTGAGCTCAGGAGTTTGATACCAGTCTGAGCAAAATGAGACTCCCATCTCTATTAATAATAGAAAAAATTAGCCAAGCATTGTGGTGGACGCCTATAGTTACAGTTACTCAGGAGGCTGAGGCAGGAGGATCGTTTGAGCACAGGAGTTTGAGGTTGCTGTGAGGTAGGCTGAGGTTATGGCACTGTAGTCCGGGGCAACAGAGTGAGACTTTGTCTCAAATAGAGAGAGAATGATTTACTGTGAAATCCAAAAGATTTGTCATTGTTGTTTCAAATTTCCCCAAAGGTTATTCACCATTTTGTAAAATCTTAACACTCCCTCTTGCAGCCATCTCCCAGTTGATCTGCCTGAGCTTGTTTTTACCTGGTGACAGCTGCTATTTATTATAAATTGCTTGTCATTCATTTCCCCTTTATATAAAAGGGCATGCTATTGTTTTTTGAAGGTATGTGTTATATTATTTAATAATTTTTACTTTGGGATGGTAAGAGGGCATTGTAAAATATAGCTAATCTTCATTGTTTGTTGATTCTCCATTGTGGATTCACTTACTCACTGTATTTGTAATCCCAAATCAACAATCACTGTACTTTCATGATCATTTGCAAATATGCATGTGGTGGGGAAAATTTTGAATTCCCTGATACATATCTTCCCAGCTGAATTTGAACAAGTTGATACTCTGCCTTCTTGTTTCAGCTCTCAAACTGTGAACAAGTGTCATTTTTATTCTCTACATAAAGCTATGTTTTTTCTTTTTTAAAATTTTTATTGGTAATTTTGACATTTAAATGCCCCCTAAGCATATTTCTGAAGTGCCATCTAGCATTCCTAAGCATGGTTTTCCTTACTGAGAAAATATATATGTTAGATAAATTTTGTTCAGGCGTGAATTAGAGAGGTACTGGCCATGAGTTCAAGGTTAATTAATTGACAATGTACAGAGGGTGCCAAAGAAATGTATACATACTTCAAGAAAAACCTGTGTTAAAATTGTAATATTCAGTATATACCAATAATGTTTGTTATCTTGTATATTTTATCTCAAATCTCTTGTAATTACAGAAGTCAAACACGACTTGAGTATTACAATTTTAATGCTATTTTTCCCTTCTTAAAATGTGTATACTTTTTTGGGGCAACTTCTATATTTAACAAGGTGTTTTTCAATAGAAACACATATAAAACAAAGTAATGTGTTGATCATAATCATATATGTTATGAATTGATTGGTTGATGAAAAGTTTAATGGACAGAGAAGTGTAGGAATCTGACCCCTATATATATGCTCCCTAATCCTATGTAAGAGCAGTGGTTAGTATTTGCTAATTCAATATTTGTTAATTCAGTGTTTGTAGCAACTTTATGGAACATAACTACTATGAACAATAAGAACCAACTATATTTGTTATAAAAGGGGCTTTGGGTCTGATACAATTGAGAATCAGCCTAAGGGAGGCAGTTCCAGAGACAGCAGAAAGAGCTCAGAGGACCTGCTGTAGATTCATGATATCAGTCAACACCAGATGAAGTGTCCAACTCTCAGCTTTGATCTGCTTTTTGCATCTGTGTCTCTAGAGGTCAGTGCTGATAAAAAGCTAGCTCTGCATTCAGGAGCCTGAGCCACAAAAACAGCCCTGAGAAAGAAGGGTGGGTCTCCTCATGACCTCATGAGCTCGTGGCCTGTTGTTGCCATAGTGTATTACGGTCCACTGGGGTTTAGAACTCGAGGGGCACTTCCATATACCCAACTCAATCCTTACCACTCCAGTGACCATACCTCCCAGTGTGCCTGGGCACAGCCTGACTGGTAAGTATTACAGCTCCTCCTTCCACTCTCAAAACTGTCCTAGTTTAGGCTTAGCGCCTGTAACACAGTGGTTACGGTGCCAGCCATATGCACTGAGGTCGGTAGGTTCAAGCCTGGCAAACAACAATGACAACTACAACAATTAAATAGCCGGGTGTTGTGATGGACACCTGTAGTTCCAGCTACTTGGGAGGCTGAGGCAAGAGAATCACTTAAGCCCAAGAGTTTGAGGTTGCTGTGAGTTGTGACACCATAGCACTCTACTGAGGGCAACATAGTGAGACTCTGTCTCAAAACAAACAAACAAAAAACTGTCCTAGTTTGGGAGATAAATTATATGGCTACCCTACTTATAACACATTTGGAAGGAAGTCGGCAAGATATGGCCACACCTACTTTACTGATGAGGGAATTGAGATTTAGGGAGATTCCTTGACTCCCTAGGGAAGTCTTCCCACTTTGCTGAGGGGAAACTCTGGAAACCCACCTGGTGTAGCTCCTCCAGGGCCCTCTTCTCCTTCTGGAGCTTGGAAATGGAGGCTTCACGGAGTGAGAGGTCCCCAGTCAGGGTGCGGACCTTGTGATCCAGGGCCTAGAAATGCAGGTGAGGAGAGAGAGGGGTACTTAAGGCTGGAAACAGCCTCCACGGAGAAGGGGAGTCCTCAGCTTGGGTATTCTTGAGTCTCGTGGGAGTTTAGGAAATACCAACACCCAGGGCATGTTCAGACCAACCAAGTCAGAATCTTGTGTTGGGGAGCAGTGAGAACCACCAATTCAGGCCTTTGCTACAAAAAGGATGACCCCCAGACCTCATTAGTATCCCCAGGTAGTTGTATCCACAGCAAGGTTGGAGAAACAAAGGCTTAATCAGAGGCCACTTCACCTTGCTTATGAGACCCACCAGTGGCTGGGACGGCAGCAAGAAGCCAAGGGTCAGCCAGAGGGCAACAGGAGTCAGGGAGCTGCTCAGAGGGCAGAGATTGCTTGTTTGGGCAGAAATTCAACAGTTAAAAGTGACCCCTTCTCCATGACAGTAACAGCTCTCAGTCCCCTTGGTTAGCTGCTCTGTTCCGCAGAACTTTCTGATGGACATGTTCTCTGCCTGTGGCACTTAACACGTGTGACTGTGAGTACTCAGAATGTGGCTAGTGCAAATGGGGTGCTGCATTTAAATGATATTGAATTAACTGAAGTTAGAAAAGCCCCACGTGGCCAGGGGCTGGGACACTGGGCATCACCGCAGTGGAGGCTCCTGGTGTCCTTGCACATGAGTGGACTGTGGATCCCTGGCCTGAAAGGGGTGCGGTAGGGTCCAGGCCATCCTCACCTGCTTTTCCTTCTCCGTCTTGGCTAGTGTGGTTTCTAGGCCCTCCAGGTCCCTCTTCAGGTCGCTCAGCTCCCCCTCCAGCTTACGCTTAGTGGCGCTCAGTGAGGCCGCCATGCCTTCTTCCTCCTCTAGTCGTTCCCGCATGTCTGCAATCTGGCTTTCTCGCTCCATCTTGGTCTTCATCATTTGGGTCAGGCATTCCTCTTCATCCATCAGGTTCTCTTGCTCCTGTCAGAAGAAAGATTCCCCAGTCAAAGGCGACCTGAAAGGGACCCAAAGATCATCACCAAGATAGACAGATAAGCCTTGGGCTGATGGGCCCTGAACAAATGTATCCTGGGAACGGGCAAGGAAATGGGCTGTCTCCAAGCTCCTTTTGCTATATGTGTGACAAAGCACAGTCTAGGAGTATGGTCTGAGACAGCAACACCAGCAGCGTGACCTGGAAATGAAACCTTAGGCTCCACCTGAGACCTGCTGCGTCTGACTCTGTATCACCCCCAGGGATCGGCTGCACCTTCAGGTGTTTGCGGGTGGTCTAGGAGAAGTCAAGGGTACTCAGGCAGAAAGCCACTATTAGTCAGGCTCTGCTGTCTCATCCACCAACCCTGCCTACACTTCCACCTGTCCACAGGGACTGGGATACCCACAAAAATCACGAGTGTCACCTTAGCACTGTTGTGAGGATGAACATTTCCCACCCATGGCTCCTCCTTACAACAGCCCTGTGAAGCAAACTACGCAGAGGGCTCTGTCAGTGAGGCTTCCAGATAAGGGGACCAAGATTCAGAGGAAGGAGGAAACTCATCGAAGTCACATGGAGTAGCAGAGGAGAGGAGGGACCCCAGCTGTCCACTGAGCCTCTGAGACAGGATCAGTGGGATCAAACAGCAAAAGACCCAGGCCAGCTGTGTGACCTATGGTGTTATGTGGCATAACTTTACTAAAATATCAAGTTCTTTGCTTGCAAAACAAGGCAGATCATCACTATGAGGCTTCAGGGATGGAACATGCAAAGGAGTGTCTATAGATGGAAGATTCTTTCTTCACTGTGGTCTCCCTCAGCCTTGGCATCCACAAACACACAAAAATATGAATATCAGTTTGAGCAGCTTCTCAGGGCATTGACTGAATACAGAGAAATGATGCTGGACTCAGTTTTGGGCACAGCAGAGGGACAATGCAAGCGCCACACTCTCATGGCAGCAGAGAAGGCTGTGGCACGAGGGGAAGGACCAAAGATGTAATCAAGTTCCTTACTAATGGGCTTGGGACCTTGATTAAGTCTCACATGTCCACCAAGCTGGGTTTTCTACCTTGTATGAGACATGTGAAAACTGGTGTCTTACCGGCTCAAATCAGAGAAGGGACAGGAGAAGTTTGGGAATCAGAGAATTCTGGGAGGGGATGCACCACAGGGCAATTTGTCACTACTCTATGGAAACTGCCTATTCGTCCCTGCTGTGTTCCCCTTTGCCACGGGAGGAAAAGGAGGCTCAAAGGGGGTAAGTTGACAAGTTTGCAGGGCAGAGCTGAGCTTTTCCCATCACATCTCCCTGCCACCTCTGGACTTCCCCCATGGCTGGGGCCTGTGGCTGTGTGCCCACATGGTCATGTTCAAATAAGAATATGATGGAGATGTTTTGGTGGTTGGGTCACAGAAGAGAAGGGAAAGAGAAGCCTGGGGAATTTCCCTGTGGTCTAGGGGGTCATGGCTTTTTAGAAGAGCTCACTCTTCCTCCCTTCCTAGGTCTGACTGAAGCAATACCAGGCAACCAAGGGCCCCTTTCCCACACCTCCAGCCCATGAGGGCCCCATGTACAGCCTGCAGCTGGATGATGAGGTCCTTCTTCTCCTGGATGAGCGTAGCCATCTTCTCCTCTAGTTCCTTGACCTTGTTGATAACTCCTGAGGAGGCCATGGCACTCCTCAGCTCCTCCTCTTTGACCTTCATCTCTTCCTCTTGCTGAGCTACATTCAGGAGTGGCTTGACCTGGGTGAGGAGCAACACCAAAAAGTGTTAGGAGGAGAGGTTTGCAGGGGGTAGATGGTGGGCTATGGGTGTCTACCCTGGCTTTGACCTGACAGCACTCCAGGGGTGGGAAGCAGCCCTTGCTGCAGTTCTGCAGGCAGAGTCTCTCTCCACCGGTGCTGCCTCTCAGGCCAAGCTCTTTGCCGTAGCCATCCCTAGCCTCAACAGAGAAGGTCCATCCTCACTCAGGACCAATCCTTAGGTGCTCCCAATGTTTACGTCTGTTCTGGTGACATAGGAGGCTTAGGGCTCCCTCCCCTCTCTTCCTTCCTGATTTCCCCCTCCCTCTGTCTCTCTGTCTCTGTCTGTTTCTGCCTCTCTGTTTTTGTTTCTCTCCCTCTCTTTCTCTTTCTTTCTCTTTGGTTTTTCAGGCTTTCTCTCACCCTCTCTCTGTTTCTACCTCTGTTACTTTCTGTAACAGAGAGAGAGGTCTTTCTCTCTTTCTCCCATGCTATGTGTCTAGCTCTCTCTCTATTTTTATCTCTCTCATTCTGTCTCTGTCTGTCTCTCTCTCCCTCTCCCCAACCTTTCGCTTTCTCTGCAACATGAAGTCTCAGCTCTCACCTTAGTCTTGAAGGCCTTCTACAGCGCTGCCCTGCTCACTCCCTGCACTGGCCCAGGCTAGGCTCGAAGCCACCAGCTTCAGTGTGTCCTGCCTCTGGCCTGTGCACTGCTGCCCCTGTCTGTAGGGCTGGCTTGCTTTGCTGCCAGCCCGGAACAGTTGTTCCTGTTCTGTATTCACAGAATCTGTCTGGATCTCTCAATGCATTTGGCACTTCTCAGGCTGTGTCAGAGTGCTAGAGTCTGCCAGATACCATCACCTGTATTCCTCTGCCCTATGTCTGAAAGCTCCTCAGAGATCTCCCTTTTGACCCCTTGGGGTCTCTGCAGCACCAAGCTCCTGTGGAGCAGGACCTCTGGGAGTATTTCCTGAGTCAAAATATACATTTCCCTGGAGGGCAAGTACCAGGGACATGGATTTGAGAGGAAGGATGGCGTCTCTTAGAAGATAACAGATAAACCTTGATCACTGCAAGCCTGAGGATGTCAGAGTGGCAAAGTTTGTAGGAAAAGTTCTCAGTAAGCACCATAACTTGCAACTGTGTAATACCTGTTATTCAGCGGACACCTACCACACATGTTGTCTTTCATGGACCCATCCTATCTGGTCATGTTAAATAAGATCAGAGCCTAGTTAAAATACTAAGACAAAAGGATTTTTAAACTAATTAGAACAGGACTTTGCTCTGTCACATCTAATTAGTGGTCTGGGTCTTCCCAGGGTATAACTCACACCCAAGGAACTGGGGAGATGTATTCAAGCATTACATGGAAACACTTTGATTTGCGTTGGTACAGAGTTACTTTAATAGGCAATTTTAAAAATGATAAAGAACTTATCAAATCCCCAATTTTGTGGCTAACATTTGCTTAGGATGAGATTAAAGCAGTAAGGATATAAAGTTTCCTTTTAAAATACAGTTTTCAAAATAAGAAGCAAGTGAATTGATGTAAAAAAGGTCAGTCATGGGACGTGTGATGAAAGCCAGGCAGTGCCAGCAACAACCGGCTTTGGAGAACAGCTCATCTAGATTACTCTCCAATCTCGGGCCCTCAAAGGGACTGGCCTTTGTGTGTGATACCTTTGGGGATGCAAGACTTACTGTCCCTTCCTTTCCTTTTGTGGTCAGCACTGATTATAAGTGAATTCTTTCCCACCAGAAATGGTAAGACACTTCTTTGTGAGCTATGGAGCACTCAGGGCCACCCAAGATGACTCAGAGCCTGTCCCCACCCCTTGTGTGGCTGCCCAAAACAACCCTGTCCTGTTTCTTGAACACAGCTGCCCTGTGTCTGGCCTCCCTCCTCTGTTGCCTGGGGCATGTTCCCTCTTAATGGTGGCCCCAGCCTGGGCATGACTAGACCTCCATACAGTGGGATGACCTCCTGCTTCCACTTTGGGCATCTGCAGCACCCCCCTCCCCCCGAACACACACACACACACACACACACACACACACACACACACACACACACATACACACACACATAGCCAGTTGACTCACACTGCCCTCACTACCATCTTGGAAGAACTTGGAAAATGAGAGGTTGGACCCCATCATTTCTTGAGGTCTTTCTAACTCTGAGGCCAAGGACTCATGCAAGGAGCTAAAAATACCTCAACAACCCCAGTGGGAGGGTGTCAATAGCCAAACGCAATCTTTTTGATGGGGTGGTATGACTGTCTTGATCTTAAGTAGATTTTATTTTGAGGGATGAGATGCAAAGACACACCATGGTTTTTCTTGGGGAGAAATTAGTCCCTGTCTGGAAAGAGGATAAACTCCTTCCCCTCCAAAGTACCCTCATTTTCAAACCATTCCTGTGGCCTCTCACCTCTACCTAGGACTAGGGTGCAGGTTGCAGCAGTCTCAGCTGGCCTGGTGTTTTGGCCCCTACCTTGTTGTATAGCTTCCACCAGCTCCAGAAATGCAGCTGCAGGAACTTGCACACATTCTGCTGAATGACTTTCAAGCCAATTCTGCAAGAAAGAATTCTGGATTACATGGGTTAAGATGAAAGTGTCAGGACCTGCCCTCCTTGAGGAGGCAGATGGGCAGGGAATGGAAGCTAGTATTAATAGATATAATTCTGTGCAGACATGAAAGTGCTTTTTCAAGACCTAGTGGGTAGTAAGACTCAGGCCAAGGCCAGAGCCTAGCAGGGGGTTAAGGGAGCTGAGATGGAACCTGGTGGAACCGGATCCCTCCCAGATGGCACAAGGCTGAGCCAGACCAATCATTTACTCCTGCATTTCCCCTTCTTTCCCTTCTTCACCAGAAATACCCATTAATCTCTCAATGCTAGATCTGCAAAGTCTCTGGAATCTGTCCCCTTCTTGTCCCCTGCAGCTTCATTCAAATGTCCTCTTCCCCCTGCACAGAGGCCCTGGCCTGGATGAAGCCAACATCCTTCAATTAGCCCCAAACTGGCATTCCTGCCTTCCTTCAGTCAGTGTCATGGAGGGCTGCTAGTGGTAGCAGAAATTCACTATAACTGTGGTTACTAATTCCACAACCACAAAAAGCTAGAGGCAAACACAGTTCATCTGGGATGGACCTATCAATTTTTTTCTTTTCTTTGTTTTTTTTTTTTTTTTTTTTTTTGAGACAGAGTCTCACTATGTTACCCTGGGTGGAGTGCCGTGGTGTCACAGCTCCAACTCTTGGGCTTAAACAATTTTCTTGTGGCTGTGCCACGGCATCACAGCAACCTCAAACTCTTGGGCTTAGGCAATTTCCTTGCCTCAACCTCCCAAGTTGCTGGGACTACAGATGTCTGCTATAACGCCCGGCTATTTTTTTGTTGTAGTTGTCGTTATTTAGCAGGCCCAGGCTAGGCTCGAAGCCACCAGCTTCAGTGTATGTGGCCAGGATCCTACTCACTGAGCTACAAGTGCTGCCCCAGCAATTTTTAGGTTATCATGTCAGGGGGATGGCTGAAAACATGATTCTAAGGGCAGGGATTTAGTATGAGAATTCCTGGGTTAATCCTGACTCTTCATGAAGCTGGACCAGTTATTTAATCCCTCCGACCAATGTTTCCACATCTGTAAAATGTGGATGCTGGCCCTGCCTCATCCTTCTCACAGCATGATCACAGGGACAGAATAAGGGGAAGGCTGTGAAAGTGACTTGAAATTGTAAAGAGAAGGGTTATATAAGCTGGTTCCTGTAAGAGGTTGAATTGTGCCTTCCCAAGAGATATGTTAAAGTCCTACCCCCCAGTACCTGTGAGTATGACTTTATTTGGAAATAGGGTCATTTCAGATGCAATTACTGAAGATAAGGTGATAATGGCTAGGCAAAGTAGCTCATGCCTGTAATTCTAGCACTCTGGGAGGCTGAGATAGGAGGATTCTTGAGATCAAGAGTTCAAGATTAGACTGAGCAAGAGCGAGACCCCTTCTCTACTAAAAACCGAACAAATTAACTGGGTGTGGTGGCATGTGCCTATAGTCCCAGCTACTTGGAAAGCTGATGCAGGAGAATTGCTTGAACCCTGGAATTTGAGTTTTTTTTGAGCTAGGATGATGCCATGGCACTCTACCCATGGTGACAGAGTGAGACTCAAAAAAAATTTAAAAAATAAGGTCATACTAGAGCAGGGTTGGCCCTAATCCAATGACTAGTGTCCTTATAGAAAGAGAGAAGATGGTATGAAACACAGACACTTGGGGAGAACACTGTGTAAAGACACAGGCTGGGGTTGGAGTGATGCCTCCACAAGCCAGGGGACACCTGGGGCTATTAGGGCTGGCAGTGGAAAGAAAGCATCCTCCCCTACAGGTTTCAGAAGGAGCACAGCCCTGCCAACTTCTTGACTTTGGACTTCAAGCCTCCAGAACCAGAAGAGGATAAATTACTGATGTGTAAGGAATGACTGGGACTTTGTTACGGCAGCCCTGGGAGACTGATACAGGCCTCACACACGGTCTCTGGGCCAGCAAAGGCATCGACATCCACCCCTCTTGTGGTTGTTGGGGCTGACCCCTGTGTGTGTGGCTTCAGCAGTCCTTCTCTGTCAGTGTTTGTGAGTGCTACCTTCGATCCAGAATCTTCTTGAACTCGACCCTCACGAGGAAACCCCGGAGCCGACACTGCAGCATAGTCATGATCTTGGCCAGACGCTCATCCCTCATGTCTTCAACCTTGGCCAGGATGCCCACACGGAAGGATACCTGGGGGATAGAGACAGCCTCTGAAAAAAGCCCAGCTGTCACACAAGAATGGAGGGTAAGAAGAATCCTTAAAAGCTTAGGGACCTAGGCCTGGAACAGTGGTTCTCCCCTGTAATCCCAGTACTCTGAGGGACTGGAAGGGAAGATTGAGGTGGGAAGATTGCTTGAGCTCAGGAGTTCAAGACTAGCCTGAAAAAGAGCAAGACCTTTTGATACTCTGCGGTGACATTTTTTAGTGATGTGCTTTCATTACTTAATCCTGTTAAGTACTCTACTAAAAATAAAAAAAATTATTGGGCACTGCAGTACACATCTGTAGTCCCAGCTACTTGGGAGGCTGAGGCAGGAGGATCTCTTGAGTCCAGGAGTTTGAGATTGCTGTGAACTATAATGATGTCATGGCTTTCTAACCTGGGCAATAGAGGGAGACTTTGTCTCAAAAAAAAAAAAAAAAAAGAAAGAAAAAAAAGAAAGGAAGAAAGAAAAGAAAAAGAAAAAAAGAAAAAGTGAAGGGACCCAGCCTGGTGCTGGTACCTGGATACCTCCAGCTGCAGGGCACCCAATGACAGCCTCAGCATCAGGCTTCTCTCACCTAGATGCATCTGGGTTCTCCAGTCCTGGCCTTTCACTTACTAGCTGGCTCACCTTGACACATCTCACATCTTTGAGCTTCAGTTCCTTATCTGTGAGTTGGGGATGCCCATCCCTTTCTCAGAGGGTTGCTGTAAGGATTAAATGAGATAGTGGGAAAGTTCTGTGAAGCTCTAGGTGAAATGTGATAGGTCATCCCAGTCCTCACATTGTGGTGATTGCCCTGCAGCTTGGGAAACAAGGAGCCCTTCATCCTTCCTTACCACCACTTAGAGCAGCCTTTAGGGCAGTGATTTTCAACCAGAGTGCCACAGCACACTAGTGTGCTGTGAGAGGATCTTAGGTGTGCCTCACAAGTTTTTACAGACCATTAATTAAATTATTTTTGAAAGACATTCAAAGCACAGTAAATGTATTCTTGTTTTTACTCTTTTTTTTTTTATCAGCATAATTTAACTGTGCCATGGAAGTTTAACTATAGGTTCAAGTGTGCTATGGGATTAAGAAAAGGTTAAAAAACACTGCCTTAGACATTCACTCCATCACAGCCCCAAAGGACCTGGATGTGGGGAGAGGGGATAATGACCAGCCTGGGTGGAGGTTGAGGTGGCTGACTTTCTTAGAAAGAGGACAGGGTTTTACCAATGCCACACACTTCCTGACTTCCAACTGGGGTGTGAGTAGGACTCACCCCCAGGAAAGCAAGGCTAGCTTTGCAGTGAATGTCAGAAAGAGCTGGAAACACTCAGACTCAGGAAAATACAAATAAGGGTCACAGGATACCATTTACTCCTCCCTCTATTTGTAACCTTTTCTTACTTCTGATAAAACAAGTGTTGGCACAAGTAAGGATCAAGGGGAGGGTGGATTGGTACAAGAATTTTGGGAAATGGCTTGGCATTCCCTCGTCAAGTTGGACATTTCCCACTTGGCAATAGGCAGCTGCCCTCCTCAGCGTATATCCCAGCCTAGGCTGCACAGGCTGCACTCAATGCCTGCCTGGATAGCTTTTGAAGCCTGGGCATCAGAGATTTCAACAATTCCTGGGATGGGACTCAGGCACTGGGTTTTTAAAAATCTCCCCACTTGATTCTAATGTACACCCAAGGTCGGGGACTTTGTTCTAGAGAAACTCCAACACAAAACCAGGGGCAAGGATGCTCACAGCAACACTACAATGTGGTGTGGCTGTGACAATGAATGAGTGCCTTGTACCAATGAAGACAACCTCAGAAACAGGATTAAGTAATGAAAGCACATCACTAAGAAATGTCACCGCAGAGTATCAAGTTTGATACTTCCATGAAGCTCAAAGCCAAGCAAAATCTGGGGGTGTATGCAAATGTGACAAAACTATTTTTAAAAGGTGAGGGAATGGTTAACATAAAAGTTCGGACAAGGGTTACTGTGGGAGGGGTATAGAGGAAGAGGAGGAAAGATGTGCAAAGATTATATTCTGGGCTTTTAATAAAGTGAGGTGCTCACTTTATTATTATGTTTCATTGTAATAACATCTTTCTGCATGCTTCAGATAGGATACGATAGAAACTTTTAAAAGGGTAGAAGTTGCCAGAAGATCTGCATTCTGGCCTCAGCCTGCCTTCTCTAGGGGCAGAGAGCGTGCAATTACAGGGCCCCTGAGACCTCTCAGATGCTGGAGACTGCAATCTCTGCATGTGGGGGCAGGGAGTAGAGCCCTCAGCTGGGTCCCTATGGGAAAAGGATAGAAAAGAAAAGAATTCTCCTCTCCCACCCCCCAAACCCCAACCCAAGAAGAACTCTCAAGGAGTTAGTCATTACAAGGTGGTGAAATCCAGCTTAATTTGGTAAAATGTTACTGATATTTCAAAATTAATTGGCACTGAGGTTTGATCTTTGAACCAAGCATGTGGCTGGGGGAGTGGGGTCCGCCAGAGCCAAGGATAGGGCCACCATTCACAGGCAGAGCCCATCCTGGTGTTTCTTCTGCCCCTGCTGCCAGAGTCTCCCTGGTCCTCAGGGAGCAAAGCTGTCCCCAGGAGCTCTGGGCCTTCTCTGGACCTGAGGTGCCTAATGCAACCTTGGGGCAACAGCAGGATGTGATCCATTTGTTCAGGTGGTAGCTGCGGCAGCTCTTGCTTCCAGGACACATGACCAGTAGAGGTGGGCCTGATACTGACTAGCTCTGTCCTATTTGGTTCTGTGAAGTTAAGCATCTCACCTCTACCCCCTTTCCAGGCTTTCTGAAGCTTCCCATATGTCAAGGGTAGGCGGGAAGAGAGGGGCCTGGTGGTTTCTAATGTTCTTTCCAGATCAAATATTCAATAATTCTGTGACAAAACCCTAAGCGCTCCCTGTAAATTAATTTAGCTATACATGGCACATATAGTAAAGGAGGCCAAAGCAAACAGTTCTAGCAAGTTCTAACAATGTTACAATTCTGCAACACAATGTTATAAAGCTAGGAGCTAGGGACTTGTTCTTTTCTCTTCAGAACCTGCACACAGTAGGTATTCCACAAGCATTTGCCAAGCAACCAGATGCATTGGAAGAATGCACACACTTGGAGCTTCCATGCCAGGCCTGCATCACACATGGGACTTGTGGAGAAAAGTGATCTGCTCTACGTGCCACAGACACTCCTGACACAAAGCCAGCACTCCTCCCAGGTCACCTGGCTGTCATGTTGGGGTGTAGTCTGGTGGGACAGCTGTGAACAGACACCTTGCACCACTTTCCTGGCTGACCCTTGCACTCCTGACAGGATGCTGTGGGGTCAGGAAATGGGATAGACATGGGGCAGCTCAGGCCCCGTGAGTCAGGATCAGGAGGCTGCTCTGTCTGAGTCAACCCCGACTCACCTGCCAGCTCAGAGCTGGGTTGTGGTACTTCATTGCCCAGGCCCTGCCCACACATACCCTGCCCACCCTACCATGCTGGGTCAGACCCAAGCCCTTGCTTCTGATGACTTTCTTTAATCTTAGAAACTTAAGACTCATTCAGCACTAACAAATATTCTACCACTGATCAAATACTGTTCTGTGCTGAGTTGGGTTCTATGTATGTTGCCACTAATCCCCTCGAATCCTGTGAGAGATTATCAGCCCTGATTTTCCAGGAAGCTAAGGCTCTCGGCAGGCAACTGTTCAGTGGCTGAGCTGGAATTCACACTCTGAAGTCCTCCTTCTTAGAACAGGGCTGAGCTCATGTGAGGAGGGAGTCCCCACCTGAAGACCCTACCTTGGTATGCCCAATTTTGTATTCTTTCGTGTCTAGGTCAATGGACCCAAGAAGCAGTTCTGAGGGCTTCTTGTTGTCCACAAACCCTTGGGGAATCACGATGGGGTTCAGCACTTGGTACCTGACAAGAGAGAAACAATTGACAGTTATCATATCCACTCTGGCAGCACATAGAGCACATTCACGCAGTCATCCATGGATCTTTGAGATGGACTTGGAGATAGGGGTTAGACTTATGTTATAGACGCCCAAGGTAGGCAGAGAAATGAGGCCGGCGGGAGGCTTTGGGCAAGGGCTGCAGCTTGGAAGTGAATGTTGATGTGGGTTGGAGGTTCCAGGAGGAGGTGTTCCTGGAAGCAGAGAAAACAAATGTTCCTTCCTAGAGGAGCTTAGAGTAGAGAAAATGGCACTCTGGACCAGGCAGAGGAGAATAGCTTCCTTTCCTGACCTGTCAGCAACCTCCTTTGTGATCTTGGACAAGTCTTTTCCCATTTGGGGACTTCTGAGAGCCTTGGACAAGGTGACCTCCAGTGACCTTGCCTGATCTATCATTTGTGGTCCTATGTTCTAGGAAGTAGGGTCTTAGTTTAGTTCCTCTAGAAGCAGACCCTGAGACAGGGATGCAAGTGTGGGTGGTTTATTTGGGAGGTGGCAAAGATGAGAAGTGACCAGAAAACCAACAAAAGTCACATTATCAAGGCAGTTATGACAGTGGAGAAACCTTCAGCAGTGGTGGGAGAATTTACACCATGGAAATTGGCAGATGCTATTAATAAGGGCTTCTTTTTTTAACCTAGAGAATCTGGGTAAGCATTCACCACCATACTGTTGTCTGAGAGCAAACATAGAAGCTGTCTTGGAGTTAGCCTACCGGAAGAGTGAGGGAGCAGAAGTATGTACACATCAACTCCCCTCAGTCCCTGATGGAGAGCTACTCTTGGGAAGGCATTAATTCCTAGGGCTTTCAGCCTGCCAAGGAGGGGTAAAGCAGTATCTAGCAGCCAAGGAAATGCAGGTTCTGGCCAGGTTGGGCCAGAGTGTACTAGGGCAGTGACAGCAAGGAGGTATTGACAGGACACCATAGTGCCTGCCACAGTGGAACATGACTTATCAGCTTGTTGAGAACTGGAAGACTGAGTAGTACACTTGGGGAGACACCACTTGCCTCTGTTTGAACTCTGGATACTGCAGCCTATTTGGGAAGCCCTTTCTGCAAATATGGATGCCTTCCAGAGCAATGTTGCAAGCTAGCTGGTGCATGATCAGGTGAGCATCCACCACACCTGAGAAGAGGGGGAACATAACATGGAGGGTCACTGCCCTGGGGTGGGATAGGCCAGTCCTGGCCACTCGCAAAAAGTAAACTGAACATCTCTGCCATCAACCTCCTTCTTCTGTCACTGTGTGGGCCACCCCAGGTCCCCACTATTTGGCCAATGCCCAAAGGCTCTCCTGAGTAAGATTTCTAGCTAAGTGGGCACTGTTCTGCTTTATGAAGCAGCTAGACAATGATTTTTAGATGACCCATTGTTGGGAATTCTCTCAGAGCCTTGTTTTGCCCCCATCAGCCCTGGTGATTGAGGGTGGACTTAATTTGTAACGAACACTAACTTGAAAGACCCTTGGGATTTCCAAGAGGGGAGAAATGACCCCACAATGTACCTGACTGCTTAAACTCATTGGGGACAATACAATGGACAAAATGGGGAGCAGTGCTGTGCAGAGTGGCCATCAGCTTGTTTAGCTGCTCCTGGGGACAAAGGACAAAGAGACAGTGAGTGAAACTCAGCATTGATGTTGCAGGATACCCACACCCAGAAGGCCTTTATTTAATCAATTAAAAATAAAATTCAGTGCTCAGTCACACCAATCACTTTTCAACCCTAGCCATGTGGGCTTCATAGCTACCATATTGATATTGGTGAGCACAGAAGAGCATATTTTATCATTGCAAAGACTTCTTCTGGGCAGCACTGATCTCAAGGCCCTGTGACTTGCCCAAAGTGGTATCATCTACACAGAAGCAGGGCTGCTCCAGATTCAGGGCTGGTTCATCATAGAGTCTTGGTAGTAGAAAGAACCATAGAGTCTGTGTGGACAAACCTTACCCATTGTTACCCTCCCTAATGGATGGTCCCTCCTCAGCTTGGACACCTCCAATGAGGCGGCCCACTCTGCCTCGGACAGCCTGGTCCTTGGGAATTATTGAATGCTTTCTATGTGCAACATCTCCCTGTTGGCTGCTCTTCGGAAGGTGTTTCCTGTAATGTCCAAACTTTGTGGAAGCTGTTGTCAGCTCAGAATATTTGTCAACAAACTGTAGGACACACAATGTTGGGCATTGATATTGCAGTTGGTCATGTTGCACAAATCCCTTCACTCTCTGGCTTCACTCCAAAATGATGTGGTTGGACTGGACCTTCTTGAAGGTTCTCTGCCCAATGATCCTGTGATTCTGTGGCCTCTTCAGAATGAAACAGACTCCTCTAATAAAAGAGGTGATCACAGAGAAATAAAATCTTCCTGCCCTGGGCCATAAAGCATCAGCCAGATCAGTGATTGAAAAGGAAAGTTAGGGTACCAGACCCCAGGTGGCCTCTGGGGCAGCGCCCACTCACCCTGTAGAAGTTTGACTGTCATGAAGGAGGAGCCTCTCTTCTGCTTCTTGGTTCCAGCTGAGGAAGGGACAAGGGCAAGCACATTTCAGGTCAGTACTCAGCACCAGGCAAGCAGCCCAAGGCTTATCTTGGAACTACATGGAATGGGACTCTCACACCATGAAAATGAGATCTGCCAGAGAGTGGGCAAATGATCAAAAGGACAGTGGGGCTCCCTGGAGAGCATGCAGCCCTTTGTGATTTAGGACTGATGCCAGGTGACCAACTGCTTCTATTGTCTGAGGAAGAAGAAGAACCCACAGACCATCGGAGAATGTACACATCAGTGATGAAATGTTGCTGAGCACAAGCAGCTTTGCTGCTCCTACCCTGCTGAGCTCAGCCCAACGGGGCAGCTTCCACTAGGGCATTCCCCTGTGAGCCACATGACTTTTATCAGTCGAGAAGCAAGGCCAGGCTAGGCCTTTCCCTCAGACAGGGGAGAGGGAAATACAAAGCACACAGAGGACCTTTGGGTGTCAACTTTTAAAAAGTAGCATCCATCTATCTGGAGGAGATATGGGCCCAGGCCGCACGTCCACCCTCATCACAGCTCCATCCACAGCCCACCTCAAGCCACTTGCCATCCATTCATTCATTCACTCACTCATTTGATAAGCATTGAATAAGAGTTTTGTTTCCTTTTTTCCATTTTAGCCACTAATGGGCATCTGTAAAGGGATATGAGACATGATGTGGGGTCAGCTATACCTGCAGCCTCCTCTTCTTTGAAGAGAAGACCCAGGAGTCCCAGGGTCGATTTCTGGAACAAGCCCACCACTGTTTCATTCAGGGGGTCTTTGTTCTTCTCCAGCCAGCCTGTGATGTTGTAGCCCACCTAGAGGGGGTAGATGCTAGTGGGTATTTGTTGGAGGCCCAGCCGCCCTCCTCAGGTCACATAGCTAAAACCTCCACCTATAACTCTACCTGCTCTGGGCTCCCAGGACCCATCTCCTGGCACGTCCCTGAATCTCAGTTTGAGTTAGAAACCCAATCATGTGTGTTTTGGGGCATTTGTAGTTTGCCTGTCTAAAACACCTCCTCTCTGAGCCTTGCCTGTAAACCAGAACTCCCTGGTGACTCTCCCAGGCTTTGAACTGTTGCATGCTTGCTGTGCTGGCCACCCTGATTCTTAGGTCTTCAACTGCCCAGATGGGCTTGCTGTCAGCAACTAGCCACAGCTGTAGAATCCTGCACTACAGGAAGAAATCTGCAGGGCTTCTGGTCTCTCCTCGTTGGGGAGCATGTGTCCCCTCTTACTACAATCTAGGGTATTGGCTATTGGAGGGGGGCTCCATTCATCCAGAACTGGGAGCTTCAGATACCCAGGTAATTGGACTAATCTCCACTTTACATTTTGCCATGTGGCCCCAGCATGATGGCTAAGAAGTGATGAGCCTTTGAGATCCTTCCACTGATCACAGGAACCAAGGAAAGTAGATAAGAAGCAAAAACCTCTAAGCTTTCTCCTGTGCAGCATCTGGACAGATGTGGCCTCTGGGCCTTATTTCTTGGAAGTGCACAGGTCCCATTTGACATTGCTATGAATACAGAGTTCTTCTCAATCCAGTGTGGGAAGAGGTGATAGAGAGCTGCAATTTGGTCCCAGGCCCAATGCATTTTTTGAGCAACTGGCATTGTTATGGCTAATGATATCATAAACTTTTGGTTCTGATGCCCAGTATAGTTGTGGCTTTCCTAACAGCCCATCCTAAGGCTGCTGTTTCCCTGCAGTGAAACCCACAAAGGCTCAACAAACTCTGCTGATACCAGGCACGTTGGCACTTAGAGCAATGCTGAAATCCCAAGGAAACCAGGCATGTTCTCATGCACTGCCAGGGTGAATGCTGCCTCCCATATTAATTATGCAAATAGAACCTGAGTCCTGGCTGCACTTAATTTCTCTCTTTCCCAAGGACTAAATTTGTCATGAGTAAAAATGTCACTTCATAGATATTGCCTTGTTGATTTGGTGACCACAAGCTGTCAGAGGGACAGGTTATTCAGTTGGGAATAATTAATGGGATCATAAAAAAATTTTTTTCTTGTGACAGAAGTTGTCATTGCTGGCTGAGATTGAAGTTCAGCCATCAAACCATAGGCAATGGCATGGCCTGGGCATGCCTAAGGGTGCCCCCTGAGGGCTGCTCCTGCAGCAGCATCCTTGGCTGGATTACTCTGGAACTCTCAGATGGGAAAGTGATGTGGAGGTATGAACTGCAGGTCACTTCAATCAGCTGATCACGCTGTTGTATATTGGCTGTGCTGGTTAGAAGCAGGAAGCCTCTGGAGGGGCATGCCAGAGTGGACCTTCAGTAGCAGGTGTGAACCACAGGGCTTGGAGGACGGTTCTTATAGTGCCTGCATAGTGGATGAGCTCAAAGTGGGCCTCAGGCCCCTTGCCCTTGCCCCCTTTGGGCTTAAGAAAGTTGCTGGACTTTCCAAAATGGCTGTCATACAGGGCTGCCTTGAATGTGGCATCGGTTGCTTTGGGGAAGACACATTGTTCCTCCAGGATGGAGAAGATGCCCATGGGCTAGGAGAGAAGAGGACAGAATGGTGTTAGGGGAGGTGGCAGAACCTAAAAAAGGCCATGCCAGCATTGGGCCCAGGGCTGCTTTAGAGATGGCCCTGCTTGGCCAGCCAGGAAGCAGAACTCAGACACCTGGGAGCAGCACTTGGTGCCCCCTGGCCCTGTCCTTAAACACCACAGCCAGTTAGACTTGAAAGAGGCTTGAGTTCATCAAGTCCAATAGAAAGGAAGGAAAAGCCTGGTGGGGCAAGATAGCTCCCCAAATACTAATCCTGCCTAAACAGTGGCTATAGGCAAGCGTGGCCTTCTGAGACAAGGGGGAAGTCAATGCTACCTGTGCTCTCTGTTCTGAATTCTCTGTCTCTCCTCCTGCTGACCTTCCTGACTCCCCAGGAGCCTTGTGCTGTTCTAGGTCTCTTCTCACACAAAAAATGGGGAGTTCACAAATGCTGTTAGTGACTATGCCTTCTGGTGGGGACAGGAGGGTATTCACAAGTGTAGGGGGACAGGGACTGTGCACACAGCCTGCTTTGGGCACCTCTCTGTTCTGGGAGGCTGGGCTCACACTGGATACCGTCAGCTGCTGGACTGATTCTCTAGTACTGGCCAAAGGATGGGCCTCAGAGACAAGGTATGTTCATTCGTTCTTTAATTTTTTTAACTTTCCACACCAAAATAATTTCAGGTTTATAAAAATGCTACAAAAATAGCACAAAGTCTTCCCATATACCTTTCACCCAGATGTTACTATTAATAAAACCAGTGTGTGAAACCCAGTAAACTGCATTGAACAGTTTTTTCCAATTTTGTTATCTGCCCTGTTAATGTCTTTTTTCTGCATTCAGTCAAACAATATATATTAAACTAGACCATTTTCTAAAACATTCTCTGTGGTGTGATTACAGGTGAAATAGTTACAGTAGATTCTCTGTAAGTTGACCACTCAAGAGACTATAACAAACTGGTTCATATATGGAGGTGGTCAACACATAAGGAACTAGGCCTACTGTACTGATATGTACACATTGTGTACATCTGGTCTGTGAAAATTAGGTCAACTTGAGGTGGCCAATATAGGGAGGGTCAACTTTGGA
This sequence comes from Loris lydekkerianus, assembly GCA_963574355.1. NCBI lineage: Eukaryota > Metazoa > Chordata > Mammalia > Primates > Lorisidae > Loris > Loris lydekkerianus. Next base: position 20,488 of record CAUYPK010145541.1, read on the forward strand.
GGTTCTACTTTATTTAATATATGGCCTGGGTTAGAGCTGACTCTGCCACTCACAGGTTGTGAGAACTTGGATAAGTAACTTCCCTTTTCTGGACCTCAGTGTTACCATTTATAAAATGGATATGATGAAAGTACCCCCATCCTAGGGTAGATTTTGATGGTTTGCTGAGTTGTCCACACAACAGCCCAACTAACAGTCATCACAATCACTGTTGTGGACGGACATTTTGCAGAGGGGGAACTAGAGGCCAGACCAATGACAGTCATCAAGGGTGTTGCCAATTGCCCAGAAGCTAAGTGCCACCTCTATGCATGCCCTAGCAACATGCCAGTAAGGGACCCAGCTCCTCTCCAAGTTCCTCCTTCAAGGGGCAGGTCACCTTTTCCAGGAGATCAATGCAAGTCTGTAAGTCAAGGCCAAAGTCTATGAAGACCCACTCGATGCCCTCCCTCTTGTACTCTTCCTGCTCCAGCACAAACATATGGTGGTTGAAGAACTGCTACAGCTTCTCATTGGTGAAGTTAATACAGAGTTGCTCGAAGCTGTTAAACTGCAGGGGTAGGGTACCAAAAGAGGGACATCAGCCCTAGTGCAGAGACAGCCCCTCCCAGGGTCTGGAGAGGAAGCCACGTGCATAGTGGAAACTTGTCCGGACATTGCCCCAGCTACTATAGCATTGACCATTCAAGGGCCCTGGGAGAAGCAGATCTCCATTACCCTCCCCTGAAGAGGCATAGTTTAACATGAGTCCCACACAGCACAATTTTGGGACTCGAAACCCAGGCAGCTAGACTTCAACCCCGTGTGGTGAATGGAAATATTGTGGAAAGAACCATTTTCTTTCCAGGGACAGAAATTGCTTAACATACTTTATGGATCTGAACCATTGTATGCCAGTGGGCAGATTTTTTTCTCTCTCTCTCTAATTTTTCTCATCTTCATCTATAAATTTGTCAATGTCCATGGTGTAAATCTTTACATCATGGCTAATTTTAAGCTATCAATGTGATGTCAACTGACTCACAAAATTCCTAAAGTTCTTAAAAATAGAGCAATCAGCTCTTCCAAGAAGTGCAGGATGGCGTCTGCATGGCACTTTTGGTATCCATTAGTTCACGCCCTTGTTTATGACTTGGCACTACAGAAATGGAAGGAAATTTCTGTAGCCCAAAAGTCAGAGATCTAGTGGCAAACAGATTGGCTCACCCCAGGTCCAAGGTGAGAAACAAGAGAACTGTGGTGCAAAGTAGCTTATGAAAGAGGAACAGCCACCACCAGGCACACCTCAAAGATCTCGAAGCCAGCAATGTCCAGCACCCCAATGAAGAACTGCCTCTGCATCTTAGTGTCCAAGGTCTTATTGATCCTGACCACCAGCCACTTGAACATCTTGTCGTAGATGGCCTTGCCCAGAGCCCTGATGGAGTTTTAGCATTGCTCCATGTTCTGGCCTTTTTATACAAACTCATTGCCCACTTTGACCCGGGGCCTAGTGATGCCCTTCTGAAGTTCACCAGAATGGAGACCCATGAGGTGGGCAACTTTGTCAGCCACTGAACAGGGAGAGAAAACACAGGTGAAAGCTGGAAAGATGGTGCCATACCCAGGACAAACCTATTGTGATTTGGGCAGGTGGTGACAGGAGCCGATGGAGACCCCCTGTTGCCCATGAGAAAACAAAGATATGAAGTGGTTCCCACACTGACTCAAGGCCAAGTGACAAAGTAGTGTCCTGTCTTGCCTCTCTGTCGTGCCTTTCTGAGAATATTGACATCTGAATGTTCAAGGGACATGTATAGTTTACAGCCACCATGGAGCCTGAGAATTCCTGGAACATGTCCCACCACTGGCTGTCCTGAGCAGCCCCAGCCCAATACCCACCCTCGGTGATATCCACTTCAGCTTGTTCTTCTCTGGGCTTCTGCTTGAACTTCAGGTTCCCAAAGCGCATGATGCCCTCAGTCAGCTTATAAATGCCCATCTTCTCCTCAGCGGTGAAGCCCAGCACATCAAAGGCATCCTGCAAGGCAGCAGGGAAGAGAAAGCCAAGTGACTGCTGGCTTCTCATTCCATGTGGTGGAGGCCATGGGACTTTCACTGTGGGGCCAAACCAAAGGGCCACTGGGACAAGGTGTGGGCACCTGAGGGGACTGCATCAGAAGCTCTGCAATCTGCCCATGTTATTTATTTAATCTCTCGGGCCTCTGTATAGCCATCTACATGATGGGGATAGTAAGTGATTGCTAGAATGAATCAGAATGATAAAGTAAAATGTTTAGTGCTTGACACCCACTAAGTGCTCAGTAAAGGGGGTTATTACTATTATTACCATTACTGTTACTGTTAAAGCTTCATGGTAGGTACTGGGAGAGGGAACGAGAAGAGAGGGCCTAGAACACAAATAATCCTAATAAGCCACTTGTGGTCAGCGTCATAGAGAGAGAGAGACAGAGTATGCAGTGGGGAATGATAAGATGAGAGAGTCGCTTCTGGCCAGGCTGGGGAGGAGGAATGTCGTGTGGGGTTGATGGCCCCTTCCATCTCTATGGAATTCGAGTCCAATTCTGCAAAGAGAAATTCCACTTACTGCAATGGGTTTGGGATAAACACCAACTGGAAACCCAGAAATCCCCAGGGAAGAATCCAAGCTGCCGTCTGACAGTTCTGGGTCTGCCCTCTGGTTCTGGCGGCCACACACTCAGGGCTCTATAGTTTCCATCCCCACTCTCCCCGTCCCACGCCAGCTGCGCCCTCCCACTCACGTCTGTGATCTGCAGTTCCTCCCCGTCGTCCATGTTTGCCACCATAGTGACACCTTGGCTCACCCAGTGGTGTTGCTTAGGGTTGGGGACCAGCAGCAAGCTTTCTGCCAAGGGCAGAAAAGCAAGTTAACAGCTTGGTGACATGTGGTTTTCTTCTCTTTCATTTCTAACTGATTTCTCTAAATGCTTCTCACATGCTAGGCATGATGACAAGCATCATGGGGATAAACGATCTGAAGGAAACATAGTCCTTGCCCCGTGGGATCACCAGAATTGTAGAAGGACTCAAAAAGTCTCACACAAGGAGTTTTAGAATAGCAAGAGGGTCACAGGAACTCAGCTGCATCCTCTGTCACTTGGCTCAGTACCTGGTACCTAGTGGCACCCAGTGATATTTGAGGAATAAATGACTTCTCCTCGACCATAAAGAACAGTTCACATGTGCATGTAGAAGGTAACACAATGTCTGCAGCAGGTGATACAATCACTTGCAAGTAACACACATGGGAATGCTGTTGCTTTTATAAGGAAATGTGCTCACTTCCATTTTTCTTCAGGTGTGCGTTCCCCTCTTGGTCTATCTTTGTATATGTACTTTTAGAAGAGATAGGGGTATAAGAAATGTTTTCCTTTCATTTTATCTCTACTAGAGACAAAAACTGAGACACAAGAAGGAAGATAAATGGTGGTTGCCACTCTGCTCCAGCATCAGGGAGGCAATAGGGCTTGGTGGGGAATATGGTGAACAAGAGGGCTTGAGCTCCAGCCAGAGGGGCCACCACCACTTATCTGCCCTGATTAGTGCCACGTGGGAGGGCAGACTCCCAGGTACTGGATCTTCTACTACTCTAAGAGAAACCAGGAAATTAGATTTTTATGTGAAATCTTCCAATTTCAAAATGCCATTAATTTTAAAATATACTTTGTTAAATAAATGCCCTCCATGGGGAGTGGGGATATTGCCCAGTGCCTTTGCCTCTTGCTGGGTCAGATGGTATGCATGTGGAAGATTGAGTCTTCATCCCCACCTATGTTGTGAGCAGGTCTGCTTTGGACAGTTGGCCATGTTGGTGTCTGTGCAAGGGCATAAACTAGAGTGGGTGAGTGCGCTCTGCTGTCTACGCTGTGCACCCTGTGTGAGCTATGTCCACCCAGAGGGAGCTGTTGTTATGAGCATGCAAGCACTGGCAGAGCTAATCATGGTCTTGGGTGGACCCCTCTGCCACTGTCTAAGCATTAGACTCAGAGGCCCCTGGTTCCAGTCACAGGGGTGTCTAAAGCCTCATATTCCAGGTCCATGTCTCAGCCTTGACTTGCAGGCATCCCATTGCAGCACATTCATTCTTTGCTGTATATATATACATACTTTTAGAAGAGATAGGGGTATAAGACATTTTCCTTTCATTTTATCTCTACTAGAGACAATTTATCTGTGAATTGGGTCCCATGGAAGACAGGGATCCCCTCTCTAAGGCCAGTGCAGTGGCTAGGTTGCCAGCCATTCTCCCTTCTCCCCATCATCTGTGAATTGGGCCAGCGGTGGCATTAAGCCTCATATGTCTACAGTGAGGCTGAGGTGTGTAAGCAGATCTTCCAGAAAGTTCCCTTTAACACCTGAATACAACTTTAAACTGAAGAGATTGACACAGAACCACAGGGGTTCCCTTTGCACATGGGAATTCTTTTTGTTATTGAAAAGAGGAAAAACAAGTTCAAGTGTAGGCAGACAAACATAAAGATCTTTACCAACAACTTCAGGCTTCTTGTTTGAGAGAATCTGGTAGAAAATGTGGTAGCATCTCTCGGCTGGTTGCTGTGAGATGACACGAGATTTCTCTAAGAGATCTGAAAAAGAATGAACAAAGATGGAAGTATGGAGCTGTCTCCTTGGAGTTCCGGGTTCCATGGAAAGCAGGGATCCCCTCTCTAAAGCCAGTGCAGTGGCCAGGTCGCCAGCCATTCTCCCCTCTCCCCAGACACACAGCCTTGAGGGCCTAGCTGCTCTCAGGGAGGCCTTCAATTAGTTCCAGTGTTCTGAGCACAAACAGGCCATACTCAGAAGGGTTTCACTGCTTGGCTTAATGCTCCTCTGTTGCTGTTTTGAAACTCTTAATACATTTTGAACAAGAGCTCTTTATTTTCATTTTTCATGGGGTCTCCTGCCTGGATGAGCCCTCCAAAGGGCCCTAACTTACAACTCTCGATGTTAGCTCCAGCCAATTTGCCTGTAGTTCCAAAATGGATCCGGATGAACTTGCCCTGAATAGGGAGGAAAGAGTAGGGGTCAGGAGGGAGGTTGTTTCTAGCTTTAGAGCAGTGGCTCTCAACCTTCCTAATGCCGTGATGAATTTTCATTGTTACAAAGGGGTCGTGACCCACAGGTTGAGAACCGCTGCTTTAGAGTAATAAGAGGCCCAGATTTGGTCAAGGTTGCTAGGAAATGTAACTGGGCAGACATGGCTATATGTGGAGCTATGGATTTCCCATGAAGAAGGTCTTGGAGCTGAATCTAGGGTCTGTAGTTTGGGGCATTTGTCGGGGGCAGGAGTGCTTGACAGGAGGGGATTGGGACCCTCTGCAATTCTGCTCAGAGGCTAGGTATGATGGGAATTTGGCCAACCAAGCAGCTGGGACCCTCCTGGGTCTCTTTATCAAGAGAGGGCTCCTTCCTCTTCCTGACTATGGCAGAGCCATCAATAGATTTTCCTGGAGACAGGAATCTCTGTCTCTATCTCTGTCTCTGTCTCTACTCCTGGGTCTATCTACCCTCACCTCTGTCCCTCACCCCCCAGCTCCAGTCCTGTTTCCCTGGGGTCCTTCCCAGCTGCCTGGGCATAGCCAGGGGAGCCCCAGAGTAGGCTGGGGGGTCAAGAGGAAGACCAGAGTGCAGCTCCTCCCTAGGTAGTGTTCAGTTCACCAGACAGCTGGCCACACCAGTTTCAGAATCCACCAGGGCCCCAGGGATAATCTCTTTCCTAACCCTAACCCTAAACCTGTCTTATGTCCCAGCTTCCTGCAGCTCAGAACCTCTGCATCAAGGCCCCTAGATTTAAATACTGAAGTGGGTTCTGTTCACCAATTAGGTCTTGAGATACTCCTTAAAAATCTCTGGGAAGGAGATGCCTTGGATTCCCTTCACTTTCACTTGAATCAGCCTCAATTTCTTTATGCGAAACAGGGTCATGACATCTGTCCTACCACCCCTGGGGCTCACACTTACGAAGTGAGAAGAGTTATTTTTCCTTGTGGTCTTAGCATTCCCAAAGGCCTCCAGCATGGGGTTGGCCTGGATGATTTGAGCCTCCAGGGACCCCTGACCCTGTAAGAAACCCAAGGGGGGTGACCAGGGCTGAGGGACTAGGATTGCTAATGACAGTAGCTTATGTGCTAGGGTCCCAGAAGGGGAGTGGCCTTGGCGTTGCTGGAACAGCATGTGGTGACTGGGTAAAGATGTCTGTCCCTCTGTGGCTCCATGATATGGGTGGGGCTGGAGACACTGAAAGCTGCTCAGCCTTGATTCCTGGCTGTTTCCTCACTTTGCTATCCATGGGGAGACACCTGAGTAAGCCTAAGTGTGCCCCCCACCCCACCCCCATGCATCCTTGGGGTGCATCTGAACCTCTCCTAGGCTCTCTACCAGCTTTTTTTTTTTTTTTTTGAGAAAGAGCCTCAAGCTGTTGCCCTGGGTAGAGTGCCTTGGCGTCACAGCTCACAGCAACCTCCAACTCCTGGGCTCAAGCAATTCTCCTGCCTCCGCCTCCCAAGTAGCTGGGACTACAGTTGCCCGCCACAACTTCCGGCTATTTTTGGGTTGCAGCCATCATTGTTTGGTGGGCCCAGACTGGATTCGAATCTGCCAGCTCAGGTGCATGTGGCTGGTGCCTTAGCCGCTTGAGCCACAGGTGCCAACCCTCTCTACCAGCTTTTTAAAGCGGCTGCCCAGATAATGCTCCTTGTGCCTCTGGGGCAGACAGGGCCTGCAGGAGCAGCTTAAGGCAGAGCCCATTTCCATGTCTCTCCTCTGCTACCTGTCCTCCTGGGGGCAGCAGAACAAGTGCTGGGGGAGAAGACCCTGCTCTATGGCCACCTTCTCCCTGACCCCACCCAAGTCACTTCTCTCCAAGCCTCAGTCTCATCATCTGTAAAATGGCCCTGACACCCAGAGCAGCTGTGAAGATCCAACAGGCTGTGCTATGTGTTGCAGAAGCCTAAAGATGGGGAGGAACCTGAGCCCACCCTGTAGGCTGTACCTTCTTATCCGAGGACTGTTTGCCAGTTCCTCCGATGCTGGCCAAGTACTGGATGACCTTCTTTGTGTTCTGTCTTGCCAGCACCAGATTCTCCACTGCAGGTGGAAAACAGAGTGGATGAGAAAAGCCGGAAGAGGGGACATTGGCCACAGAGAAGGAAAGTAACAGAAAGTACACATTTCTAATCACATTTTTCCCCCTGGCCTGGACAGATCCTGGGGACACGGAGGCCCTCCACTGGGTTTAGCAGGTACAGCTTCACTGATCGTGCTAATCCCACTCACTGCCTGCAGACTTCCCTACAAAGTCCCCCATTTAATTCTAAGAAGGCTTAATTACATGTGTAAGACACAGGCCTAATTATATGTGTATAGACTGAGAGACAGAAGAGACACTTACGTGATTAGCATAGACTGATTTCACGATCTATAGGGAGGAAAACAGCAATAGGAAGATGTAATTAGGAAACATTTAGAAACTAGGCATTTGATGGTACCCTAGCTAAACATTCAGCCCTTGCCTAAGTCCCAGCTGGCTTAGATCATGGCCTCAGCTACACTAAGAGGCCCCAAACTCCAGGATCCTGTGAGATCCGTGGCCACATGCCCACCAGTCCAGCATGCACCTAACAGAAAGGGCAAAGACGATCAGCCACTCTTTTCACCAGCCCATTCTCTTGGCTCATAAAGCTACCTAGTCATATGCAACATAATGAAAAGCAGTCACAAAAATCACATAAAGGAGCTATCATCTTTGCCACAGCTAAGATCATAGAGGTAATGGTAAAAGGGTGTTGGCTTGAGTTCTAGACACGTTACTTACTGGGGCATCCCACAATTTAAACAAGATACAGTGGGAGGTAGGGCTGGTGCCTGGTAGGTGCCATGTGCATGCATTAATAGCACATGCAGCTGCTACTTTTGCTCAACATTTAGCAAAGAACTTCAGTGAGCAGCACTGGAATAGGGCAACAGCAGTCCTAATGTGCGTGGAGCCACAATGGCAAAGGAAAGCTTGTCTCCTGCCACCCCAGCCCCAACAGCCCCCACCCCCACGTACCCATGAGCATGTCGTGATAGGCATTATCAGAGATAGAGAAGAGGTGGGGAGGCATCTCTGTGCGCTTCTTGCCCTTGTACATGTTGGCCACGCAGGCCCCATAGATGGGCAGCCACCTGTAGGGGCTGACTGTTACACAGAACAGGCCTGAGTAGGTCCAGCAGGAGGAAAGGAAGATGGTTAGCTGGCTCTTCCTCCTGGAGCGCTCTTCCCTCAGCTAAGTTCCCCCCAGGACCCAGCCTATCGCAGAGCAGGCTGTGAACAAAATAAGTCTTTCGAGGGTGACATCTCTGCCTGTCTGGGTCTCTATTTTTGAGCAAAACGAGCCTTCCCTTTAATACATTTCCTTTCTGTTTGATTACAGATGCCACTGGAATTATGATGGGGTTACATCCATAAGAGCCCATGGTAAGCTGAAAATGTTGTATTGGAAGTTAATTTATGTTATTTTCAGCTTATGACAAGTTTATTTATCTACATAAATAAATCTACATGGTGTCCCAAAGGTCACCATACATACCTATGGAAAATGGGAAATTGTAGCTAAATGTACCTGTATTTACAAAATGTTCATTGTGAAATTTTACAAAATATTAACAAAATATTTCTGTACATGTTGATTATAAAAATAAAAATATAATATGAACTTGTTAATTTTTCCTATTATGGGAACCTTTGGGGCACCCTATAGATGTAGCCCCATCATAAATTGAGGAGTGTACAAAATGTGTATCACTTTCACACCATTGTAAAGTCAGAAAATCATTAAGTCAAATTATTGTAAGTTGGGCCACCTGTGTATGAACAGCTTACATGGTCACCGTGTAGACATGTACACAGCAAAAAGTCCTGGATGAGGACAGGGGAGAGTAGAAGCTATAAACCCAGGGAGGGGAAATTTCCAGAGGCCTCAACCTTGAAATCAGGCCTACCTCAGTTAATCTTACCAGACCAGCATCTTTCCTAGAGGCAAACACAAAAACTTTCTTACACACCCAGCACCTTCAGAAATCATTCTCTGTCTTAGGATTTCCAAGACACTCAAGAGACTGATTGTAACTGCTCTGGTCATCATCTCAGAAAGATAACAAACTTCTCAAGGATACAGCCTATTGTCCTTCCTAAGTCCCTCGGGCTGCGTTTAAATCACATTTCCTCAATGCTTGTTGAGTGAATGGATGGGTGGACTTTTAGGTAGATGGGTATTTGGATGAATGGATAGGTAGATGAATATTTTGATGGATTAGTGGATGGGTGTTTGGATAGATGGATGAATGAATGGATGGATGAATGGTTGTTTATCTGGATAGATAGATGAATATTTGGACAGATGAATGGGTGGGTGGATGCATGTTTGGAAATCACTAGGGGAAAAATGATGTTTTGATTAGAGCATTGGAGGAAGTGAGGAAGAAGATATTTGGGTGACAGCCTCAGTACAAGGTGGTTCAGCTGCCCATGGAGATGGTACCATCACTGAGGTGCCAAAGCGTTGAGTGGAAGTTCTGTCACATTAAAGACATGGTCCCTATGCCCTTGTATAAGTGATAATATGCATTAGAAATAGGGAAGTAGAGTGGGTACTCCTCCCATCAAAAGAGGGGTAGAAAATCTGCTGCCCACTGCCAACTGCCCTCCTACCACAGCCCCACCCAGGCACTCACATAGATCCTCATGTTGACATAGCACTGGCACAAGTTGTCCAGGACACTGGCCTCATTCAGGAAGGTCATGTCTGCCATGTCACTGGCTTGGTAGAATTTGGGTGGATTCATCTGCTGAATATCATCCTTCTTCATAGTGAGAGTCTGGAAGGTCAAGACATAGCAGTAGTGTGGGTTGAGTGAGGGGCCTGTGGGTTCCCTGAGTGGCTAACTTCTCCACCTATAAAGCCCTCAACTGTCGTGGCTACTGGGGAGCAAAGCCAAGTAGGCTATAAGCCCTGAGTGTGGGTGGATGGACAGAGGCATGCCCACTGATGTGTGTAGGGCCTGGCCTGCTCACCAGCTATAAGGGAGCTGCAGTGTGGCCAAGCCACTGACCATAAGTCTGGGCCATGTGGCCAATGTCTACAGGTACCATCCAGGAAAGAGAACCTAAGGATCTCCTAAGAGGCCTGTTGCCAGACCCAGTGATTTTTATGATGAAATTCTCAGAGGCCCTTAACGGGGACCTGAACCCCTTGTAGGCCATGCCTTTATGTGAGACTTGGTTCTGATGTTTAGAGGACCTCTTGCTGTCACAGGCTTTAGCATCAGCACCCAGGTAAGTTCTGAGACCTCTGGCCTCAGTTATCATTGGTCATTGATTGGGGCCAATTGAGGATGGCCAGAGCCCTGCATGTTGCTTCAACTCAACTGTGGTCGACTTATCTGTGCCTGGAAAGTGTGGTCAAAGCGTGGTCCACACTTTGCCCTGGCGAGTCCTACTGTTATCCTCTAACACCATGGACCCCAACCCCCAGGACCCAGACCTGTGCCAGTCTGTGACCTGTTAGGACCTGGGCTAGCAGGTGGCAAGGGAGCGAAGCTCCATCAGTATTTAGTCACTCCCCATCACTCCCATCACCACCTGTGTTCTACTACCAGTCACATCAGCAGTGGCATTAGAATCTCATAGAAACTGAACTCTACTGTAAACTGCATATGTGAGGGATCTAGGTTGTGTGCCCCTTATGAGAATCTAATGCCTGATGATGTGAGGGGAAGCTGAGGCAGTGATGCTAGCTCTGGGGAGCAGCTGCAAATATAGATTATCATTAGCAGAGAGGTTTGATGGCACAGAGACCATAATAAGTCAATTGCTTGCAGACTCATTTCAAAACCATTCTCACCCTCTGGTCCGTGGCAAAAATGTCTTCCATAAAACCAGTTCCTGGTGCCAAAAAGGTTGGGGACCTCTGCTACAACAGAAGTATGGGCTGCTCCCCTCACATAGACCCTACGGTGAACTCAGGAGAAGAAAAAGACTAGTGTTGGATGCTGTGTGTCCATCCACTGGTGGTTGGCAAGGCCTCATTTGCAAAGGCCAATGGAACGACATCACTAGCCTGACCTTTTAGGCCACCTGTCTTTCTGAGCACTGTGGACCAAGCCTCAAAGCTCTGGTGTAGCCTTGCACCTGGGGAAAGGTAACATTTATTATTTATAGTTTCATATATGAGCCAAAAGCTGAACGGAGAGGTTAAGAACATCCTAGAGTGGCTATATTCCTAAAGTGTCTTCTCTCTCTCTTTGTTAAATTGAAAAGTAATTTAATAACAGATGTAGAATCTAGAGCCTCCATCTTGGTAAGTGGTGGCATTTAAGGTTCAAACTAGCTAGAAGTGTCGGTGCTATTTAAAAGTCTCAGGGACCAAAGGCATGGATTTGGCTCCTGGAAGCTGGAACTACCAGGGTAAGGATGGTAGAGCCACAGGCTGAATACTGTTTCCTCTGAACCAGCAGGGCTCATGGTGGCGTGTGTTGTCATTTGGTCTAATAGTGGGAAGTCGGCCCAGTTGGCAGAGAGTAGAGGTGGTTTGTTATCCTTCTCAGCCAGTGACTTTTTGCTTATTTATTCATAAAATTAGTTTTAGTTAATTCTATCCCTATACCTTTTACACCTTTATTTAAATCCACTGTTACTCAGCAGCCTTTTTTTCATATGTGTACCTAGTGTTAAATATAATTACTGCTGGGCATTTGACTTTATTTTTCTTTAATATTAAAAAATGCTGCTATTGGCTGGGTGCGATGTCTCATGTCTGTAAGCCTGGCACTCTGCAAGGCTGAGGCATGAGGATTGCTTGAGCCCAGGAGTTTGAGGTTGCTGTGAGCTATGATGATACCATAGCACTCTCACCTGAGCAGCAGAGTGAGACTCTGTCTCAAAAAAAAAAAAAAAAAATGCTGCTATTAAACATTTTTGTAAATAATAAAAAAAAAAAAGAGACAGCAGCACATACATTAGAAAATAGAGCTGTCACTGTCTCGTGGCAGCTGACCCAGAGCGCCATACACACTCTGGTGTCCTGGAAATAGCTAGAGCAGAACATCCAGTGGGCCTAGCCCTTGGTCCAGCCCCATTGCACCATGTGACTTGGGATAAGGAGCAACTTCTGAGACCTTACCAGCCTGAACTGTCTCCCTTCTGAAGTGGAGGTGACAGCGGCCTCCTTGGCTGGTTGCTGGGAGAATTATGTGGACCTAAGTGGAATAATGTGAAAATGCTTTGTAAACTATGCCGTCTCCTCTCTGTATCACAGAGCACCTCTGGCCTGTGCATCTTTTCCAGACAAATCTATCCTGGTATCAGATTAGACCTCACTCTTTGGTCCAAAGGACACTTTGCAGAGATGTGACTCTTGGCTCTCTGCTTTGAGTATAGTAGTGGTTCCAAAATAGCAATGAACTTTTTCTTTTTTTTTTTTTAAAGGCATTTTCTTGCTCCCACCAAAACTCCTTGAAGGATAGAACTGAAAGCAAGCAAGCAAAGAAGACAAAAAAGAAAGCAGCAGTGAGTGTCAACAGTAGACATGTGAGCTCCTGTGGAAGGCAGGCAGATCCATCCCCCACCTGCTCCCTGATTTCTTCTTCTATATATGAACACTAGCACCAACTCCTAAAGTCCCAGCATCTGCAATCAAACTAATCACAAGCAGTCCAGAAAACAAATATTTCTTGGCTTCCTGCAGCCTTAGATGGGAATTCTGAATATATGCTGGGATTTCTGGGACTTAATAATTTATGAGTAGAATAGGCAGATAATTTGAAATCTTGACAGTTCCGGAAAATCCACCTAGTAATGGGCACCACACCCATGGAGAATCAAGCTGGGTTTTATTCAGAGAATATTTCCATAGTTTCCAGATCTCTGGTCCTCACCCACATGCAAACATTTCCCTTTCAGCTCCAGCGGGGGGGGGGGGAGGGGGGGGAGGGGGGGGGTGGGGATTGACTTTATCTTAGGAGCCAGGTGAGTCAGTGCCAAAGGCTCACTCAGCCTTTTCTGTCCCAAACTCGGCTGGCTGGCCCTGTCCATTGCAGATACTCAAGGAAGTTAAGTGTTTTCACATCATTTCTCACAACACTGCAATGCTCTCCCCTCTGAAAAGTATGTTTTTCCGAACAATTAAATTTGACTTTCATGTTCAAACCCACTTTCTACTCGGCAACAGCCTCAGAGTCTCTCTACTGCAACCTCCCCTCTGAGACAGGCACAGAGAAACACGCAGCTGTTGCTAGTCTGATCATCAAAGTTCTCTGGATTTTTTTTTTTTTTTTCCTTGAAAATTAACCAAGGACTGACCTCACAGCTCGCCCTTGTCAGCCCTACATGAAGAGTCAGTATGGCAACAGAGGGGAATGTGGGCGTTTGAGCCAGATGCAGTGGGTTTGGGTCCAAGTTCCTCATTTGCTATCTTTGTGACCATGCACCAGTAACCTCAAGTACACTTGATCTTCATTTTCCCTCCTCTGCAAAACTGGGTCAATGAATCCTACTACGTAATGTTGATGAAAGGATTAAACAAACAATCAAGTGCCTCACCAGGGTGGGGATTTAATAAACCAAATATTCTATCCAGTCTCTCAAGTCATACCTCATGGTCAGACATGGTATGGACCAGCACAGAGAGGGGAGGGTTGGTAAACCAGCCGTCTAGGGGGGAAAAGATCCTCTTTTACAGCATTTGTCAATTTCTATGGTGTAAATACTTCCACCATGGCTGCCAGCAAGCTACCACAGCTTTAACAACTGGCTAGAAAGTCCCTGAATGTTTAGTGTTGGATCTTCACAAGTCAAGTCAGGTCCAGCACACTACCACCACACTGCCAGGAGCTTGGGAACCGCCATCTGTTACTCCCACAGCTGAAGAGCTTGCCCAGTGAGCTAGGCTGTTCTGGGCTCTGTCTCTCGTTCCTCAAGCCACCATAGGCCTCAGCACACTGTGAGACTGCTGATGGGTGGGGTGCCTACTCTGACTCTGAGAAAATAGATTCCATGAGCCAGCTCTTTGGGCTGTCAAAGATAAGTTAACTCTCCTGATAATCCCTCACACGTGTGCTGTTGGAGGGTGTGCAAAATGCTTTCATGTGTCCTGTCTCATCGACATCTCTGTTCTGATAGAGCTGAGCCTCAGGGAGGGGAAGTGTCTTGCCCAGGGCCGCACAGCATGTGTGCAGCTGAGTCTGGATTTGACTCTCAGCATGTGGTAGTTGGAGATATCTGCTCTTTTTGAACCCCTGCCCCTTGGGCAGAAGCAGGTCTAGAGGAGACCTGGGTGCCAGCCACTGCCAAGCCTGGTTTCCTCCAGGAGGTCCTTCTCCACTCTCCTGGTTGATGACAGTCTTCACAGTGACTTGGTCACCCTGCTCAAACTGGATCTCGCCTGCAATGAAGCCCTCCTACTTGTCTTTGACCCAGCAGGACCTCTTGATGTCATAGGGTTTGTTCATGGCTTCAATCTTCTCCTTGTCAGGAGGGGCCAAGAAGGGCATGGGATCCACATCGTCCCCACATTCACCTTTGTACCCACCAGGCATCTTGGCTTGGCTGAGCGGGGAGTAGGACCGAACTGAGGGCAGGAGCCTGGACTTCCGGGACTGCTGTGGGGGAAGCAGGAACAGGCTATGAGGTGGATGTACGGGCTGGAGCAGATGCCCAGGGGAGCCAGGGACTGGCTTCCCAAGTGTCGCTTTGGCTTCATTACCAAGACTGAGAAATCAGCAAGTGACTCCTTACAGCTGGCACCCCCACCCACACAAAACACTTTGCATCTGCTGTCTTGCACGCTCCTAACTCTGAGGCTGTGTGATTGGGCTCAGGAAGCCCATTTTATGAAGGAGACCAGAGTAAGGAGAGGAAGAATCTAGAGAGAATTCTTGACCAGGGCCCACAAAATGGGACAAGAAAACAATTATCACTTGGTTTTCACTTTCCTTCAGGTATAAACAGAGGCCACAGCCACTGTCGGGCCAGCACAGCCTACCCTTGCTCCCTGCAGAAATCAGAGCTGTTCTCCTTTCATTTCAGAGTGGGCACAGCCACCTCAAAGTATTACTGTATATACCCGAGTATAAACCGAGTTTTTTTGGCACAAAATTTGTGCTGAATTTGGGTTTTTCGGCACAAATTTTGTGCCGGAAAAAACTCGGCTTATACTCGAGTATATGCGGTATTTATCCTCATCTCAACCTTCAGTTAGATGTTATGGAAATTTATTAACAAAGAAGGATATTTATTATTACCATAATATTTAAAAAATTGCTAATGGTATTTTAATACCATTAGTTTCCCCTTTGTAGCTCTATATATTTTATTCTATGCATTTAGAAACACTAATCTGAGCAGGGGTCCCAGGCTTCAGAAGATATCTGGTACGAAGTGATTATCTGGGACAAAGATTATTTTTCCTAAAACAAGGCCAATCTAGGGTCAAGCCTGAGCCTCTTGATTTCCAACCCGCAGACAGATGCACTGAACCCCCAGGAGGGAGGAGAACCAGTGGTTAAAGGGAACAGAGAAGCCAGAGGCCTTCCCAGCGCATCCTGAGAGTGAAGAAACTTTTTGAAGGTTTGGGGATGGTGTGGTTTGGAGCCCTTCTGCCAGTGGTGCTGTTCCCCAGGTAAAGAGAGGGTCTCTTGGCTGTGCAGCTCCCACTGTACTGAAACCACAACCTCTCCTGCCAAAGCCCCTCCTGTTTCCATAAGCGGCTGAGTGGGAGTGAAAACCTCAAGCCCTGGAGGCAAATGCCCCGGAGGCAAAGCCAGGCACGTTGGCCTCTTCCCATTTCCCCGTGGGGCCCTCCGTAGCTCTGTTTGGGGCCTGGGTTTGCTGTCCCCAAAGCTGGGGTATTGCGCGAAAAACAAGGAATGGTGGAGAAGAGGGTCTTGCACCCTCATGGGCCGTGGACCCCAGTGATACCTGGAGTCCCCTTGGACAAAATGTTTGAAATTCAAGTAATAAAGTACATAGGATTACCAAGGAAACAAAGGACATTAAAATATAATTAACCAAGTATTAAAAATGCATGATATAGTAATATATGTGCCTCCTTACAAATGCATCAAATAACGTGATGGAGCAGCAGGTCTCACAAGCAGTGCCTGTAGTTTAGAAGCTACAATGAGCATAAATGATGTTTTGAGATATCTGCAACCACTGTAATTTGATATAAGAATACCAGTGTCTTCCACTGCAGGGAAAGTTGCAGGTCCTACTAATAAGGCTGTACTTAATAAGAGACTCTGTTACGAAGGGGAGGAGATGACACATTTCTGTTAGAGGTAGTGAAAATCGTGATGCAATTGCTTTCTCATTGAAGACCAGGGCCCCAGGTTAAGAGCTGCTGCCTAATCCCTGCCGTGTCTTTTGTTCAGGGAGCATTGAGCTGGAGTTCTGGCTTCTGCCAATATCATCAAGCAATCTTTCCTCAGCAACTAAGAGACCCAGTTCCTGCTTAGCTCTGCCAGGAGCCACCTTGGGCATCAAGTTCACCTTCTTGAGCCCTCCATTCCCCTCACTTCTGGAAGCCACAATTGCTCAGCATAAACTTCCTTTTGTCATGTGTTGTCCCTGACATGCTTAATCACATTATTTTTCGACTGTTCCATTTCCCTGTTTCTGCTTAACGTACATAGAAATCACCAGAGAGACCAAAATCCCCACGAAAAGGAAATGCAAGTATCAGCAAAGTCAGTGAAGTCAGATTAAAATGCATTCTAATTGGCATGAAAACAAAACATCTGGCCAGGCATGGTGGCTCACCCCTGTAATCCTAGCACTTGGGAGGCCAAGGCAGGTGGATTGACTGAGCTCACAGGTTCAAGACCAGCCTGAGCCAGAGAGAGAGAGAGAGCGACCTCATCTCTAAAAATAGCCAGGCGTTGTGGCAGGCGCCTGTAGTCCCAGCTACTTGGGAGACTGAGGGGAGAGAATCACATGAGCCCAGGAGTTTGAGGTTGCTGTGAGCTGTGATGCCACAGCACTCTACTGAGGGTGACAAAGTGAGGCTCTGTCTCCAAAAAACAGATCTGCCCACATTTGAGGGTTGGGTTCCTTTTCAGTTTTTCCAATGGGGATAGTAAGGTGAGAAAGTCTCCTTTGTTTATGATATTAGGCTGCTTTTCTTCTTCTTCTTCTTCTTTAGAGGTTCTGCCATGAACTTGCAAGCTGAGGTGCCATTGCTGTTGTCCCATCCTGGTGGCCTGGGGCACAGACTCCTTCAGCCAGGTTCTGCCCTGGGGGACATCCAGGTCTCTGACATCAATTCCTCCCCCCCCCCCCTCATTTCAGTGACCACCAGCCTCTTGCTTGGTCATGATTTCCCCTCCCTGGTCCCTCTGCATCCAAAACACTCCTGTCCCTCCTGATGACATTCTCAGGCATCTTTGATAATCATAAGACATAGTAAAAAAAATTAGCTAATGGAGTGCATTAGCTAATTAGAGGGAAAGATGCTCTAGAAAGGAGGTTTTAGGGCCGGGATTGAATATAACAAGAATCCAGCTCCACTGCCCGGGAGGACAGGTGGTGCAAGGAAAGGGGACTGATCTGGGTTCAAATCTGAGCTGCTCCTTTCTCTCTACAGACACTGTATGAGTTCCACAGCTGTCTGGATTTGTCCCCTCAGCTGTATATCCAGTGTGCCTGGAGCAGAGGTCACCTGCAGCCCCTAAGGGGAAGGCAGGTGCTCATGAAATGCTCCTACCTGGCTCCCCTGCCAGCCTCTCCCCATTGCCTCCTCTTTCTTCAGGTGGCTCCCACCAGGGCTCCTCTCCAGCACACCCCAACCCATTCCCCATCTTCCCCCACGCCCCTGTGGTTCCTACCTGAGACCACACTCGAAGAGACTGGGTACCCAGCCAGCCTGGCCATGCCTTTTTATACCTGCCCAACAGCTCTGAGCAAGCAAAACCTTAAAAAAGACCCCCCTCCACCCCAGGGCCCTAGTGGCTCAGGCAGCCTTGCCTTACAGGGCCTGACTGGGCACTCCAGGGTCCCTCAGGGGGGATCAGTGAATGCCCTAAATCTAGGACATTTGCCTTCCTCCTAGAGCCCTCATAGGGAAACTGATGACCTCAGCCTGGGATACAGGCTGTGGGCAGAAATAGAATAGCTGGGTAATGAGATTTCCTCTTCAAGCTACCATTGGACTGGTGGTAGGTGCTGACTCCCAAGGAGGGACACCCAGCTGCCTCACCCACACACTCTAGCATGCATGAGCACAATGACCCATTGGTCGATGGCTTTGTCCCTTCCATGTGCTCATAGAGGAAGGCCCATGTTAGCCTGGATTCACTCTTCCAGTCATGGCTATAGGCCCCCTGCAGACCCCTTGGCCAGCAGAGGCCACACGGTGTCATGATGGCGGTACCAGCCTCATGCTCTGCAGTCCTGACCTCTAACTCCTCTGTGGCATTATGTGTGCAAGTCCCTGACCTCTCTGGGCTTGCCTTTTCCATCTATAAAATGGATGGTTGGGGGGGGGGAATGGTCTCTAGGAGTCCTTTGGGCTGTTCTCAAGTTCTGAGATGGCCTCTAGGTCTCCAGGGAGAAACTGCCTGGGGGACATTCTACCCAGCATCTTTCTTCACCCCTATCTCCACCCCCCAAGTCTCCAATTCACTTTTTAAAATTGAGGTAAAACTTACACAACATAAAATTAACCATTTAAGCAAACAATTCAGTGGCATTTGGTACATTCACAATGTTGTGTAACTACCAGCTCTATCTACTCTCAGAACATTTTCATCAGCCCAGTGGAAACCTAGTATCCAGTAAGAAGTTTCTGCCCTAGCCACTGGCAACCACCAATCTGCTCTCTGTCCCTGTGACTTTCTCTATCCTACGTATTTCGTATTTCGTATGAAATACGAACTTCGTGTTTTCAAAGTTCATCTACGTTATAGCAGGAGTCAGTACTTCGTTCCTTTTTATGGCCAAATAATGTTCCATTGTATAGATACACCACTATTTCTTGGTCCATTTATCAGATCATGGTCATTTGTGTTGTTTCCACCTTTTGGCTATTGTAGTTCTGCTACTAATTAATACACACGTATTTTTCCAGCACCTGTTTTCACCCTCTTGTGGATATTTATGTAGGAGCAGAATTGCTGGGTCATGTGATAATTTTATGTTTAGCTTTTGAGGGAACCACCCCATTGTGGCCAAATGATTTTACATTCTTTCCAGCAATTCACAGGGGTTCTAATTTCTCCACATTCTCACCAGCACATATGTTCTCCATTTCTTTGAGGCTAGCCCTCCTAGGAGGTGTGAAGTGGCATCTCACTGTGGTTTGATTTGCACTTCCAGAATGACTGACCATGGTGACCATCTTCCTGTGTGCTTTTTGGCCACTTATTTATCTTCTTTGGAGAAATGTCTTCTCATACTTTTTGCCCACTTTAAAATCAGGTTGTTTGTCTTTTTATTGTTGAGTTGCAAGTCTTTTTTTAAAGAGACAAAGTCTTATTCTGTCACCCCAGATACTAGAGTGTAGTGGTGTCATTATAGCTCACGACAGCCTCAAACTCCTGGGTTCAAGGGATTCTCCTGCCTCAATCTCCCAAGTAGCTGGGACAACAGGCATGAGACACCAAGCCTGCTAATTTTTCTATTTTTTATAGACACGGGGTCTTGCTATGTTGCTCATCCTGGTTTCGAACTCCTGGCCTCAAGCGTTCTTCCCGCCTTGGCCTCCCAAAGTGTGGGATTACAAGTGTGAGCCACCATGTCTGTAAGTCTTTCTTCTTTATCTAGTTTGGACACTAGACCTTTACCAAATACATTTTATGCAAAATTTTCCCCATTCTATAGGCTTTTTCATATTCTTTTCTTTCTTTCTTTTTTTTTTTTTTTTTTTTTTTATCTTGATACAGGGTCTTGCTCTATCTCCCAGGCTGGAGTGCAGTGGTATCATCATAGCTCACTGCAGCCTCAAACTGCTGGGCTCAAGGGAACCTCCTGTCTCAGCCTCCCAAGTAGCAGGGACTATAGACACACACTGCCAAGCTTAGATAATTTTTTTTTTTTGGTAGAGATGAAGATCTTGTTATGTTGCTCAGGCTGGTCTCGAACTCTTGGCCTCAAGTGATCCTCCTGCCTTGGCCTCCCAAAATGCTGGGATTACAGGCATGAGCCACATGCCCAGTCTCATTTTCTTAATAATGTTCTTTGATGCAGACAAAATTAATTTTGCTGAAGTCCAAATTATCTATTTTTTTTCCTCTTGTTGCTCATGCTTCTGGTGTTGTAGTTAAAAAACCATTGCCACATTTGAGGTGTTGAAGATTTTCCATCGTATTTTCTTCTCAGTGTTGTTTGGTTTCATATTTAGGTTGTTGAGCTCCAATTCACTCTTCAGGGAAAAAGAAATCCACCTGAGCACAGAGCTGGTTTTCTTTTTAATCTTTCTGGGTTTGAGAAGCAACTACTTAAAACCCAAAGAACCTTTTGTTTAGTACATATAGCTGTTTTTCAAATGCTTTCTATTATCATCTCACCCTTAGAGCCATTGGGCATAAATGTATTACAGGCAGTCTCTGAGTGACAAACATCCAACTGACATACAACTCATACTTATGAATAGAGGCTGTTACAGGTAATAGGTAGATGTACATACAAAGTCAATTTAAGAACAAAACTAGAGAAACTACCTTTTTCATAACCCAGGGACTGCCTTATTATCTTCTGACAACTGGAATCTGGCAATGGTGAATCATATTAATAAGCAATAATGACATCAACCTTTTACCAAGTACCTGTTCTGCCTGAATAAGTTCACATTTGAGGTTGAGCCTCACTTTTGCTATGCTGGGCCTCAGTTTCCCCAAAGGTGAAATAAGATTTTGGCTGAATAGTCTTTGAACATGGCTATTGTCAGTCTCTGGGCAGAGGAAGCCCCGTGCTTTGCCTGCTGAGGTGCCAGTCCCCCGAATCTCATCACTGAACAGGGTTGTTTTTAACATTTTTTTTGTTTTTATTTTTTATTTTTATGTATTTATTTATTTTGAGACCATCTCACTATGTCACCCTCACTAGAGTGCCGTGGCACCACAGTTTACAGTCAAACTCATGGGCTTAAGCAATTCTCTTGCCTCAGCCTCCCAAGTAGCTGAGATTACAGGTGCCCACCACAATCCCCAGCTATTTTTTTAGTTGCAATCATTATTGTTTAGCAGGACTGGGCCAGGTTCGAACCCACCAGCCCTGGTGCATGTGGCTGGCACCCGAACCACTGAGCTACAGGCGCCGAGCCCCAATATTGTTTTTAATATCTCAAAAATTTTTTTACTATTAAATCATAGCTGTGTACATTAATGTGATCATGGGGCAACATATACTGGTTTTATATGTTTTTAATATTTTTTAAAAAAGCAGAACTTTTTTTTTTTTTGAGACAGTCTTACTTTGTCACCCTGGGTAAAGTGCCATAGCGTCACAACTCACGGCAACCTCAAACTCTTGGGCTGAAGCGATTCTCTTGCCTCAGCCTCCCAAGTAGCTGGGACTACAGGCGTCCACCACAATGCCTGGCTATTTTTTGTTGGTTAGTTGGCCCGGGCCGGGTTCGAACCCGCCAACTTCGGTGCATGTGGCTGGTGCCATAACCACCGTGCTATGGGCGCAGAGCCATTATCAGCAGAACTTTTAACTGCTGATTTAGCAAATCCTTGTCCAGAGGTCTGATTTGTAAGCAGAAAAAGAGGAGTTTCTCCGGGTAAAGCAGGAGAGTAGACCTCCCAGCACCCAGGGCCTTTGAAGACAGTGGCTAGATATCCAGTGGGAGCATTCACCTAAGCAGCCAGAGCCCATCTCAAACCCTCTCAGCCCCAACCCTGCCAAAAGCCTGGGTCCCCAGGAGTTTCCAGCTTATTCCCATATGATCATCAGCATCTTTAGGCTGAAGACAGCAGGGACAGTGGGAAGAAACAGGATCCTGCCCCACTGTGATTCTGGGAAGGGCCATTCCCTGGCAGGAAAGAGCACAGTCCTATGGGGCCACCGTGCAGAGTCTGATGGAACTAATGGAAAGACAATTTGCTGAGGTGAGACAGGGTTAAGGGAAGGCAACAGGGGTCAGCGAGGCACCCCCTGGACAAACAAAAGGGAAAGCCATCCCACTAATGGCTGATACAGCTGTACGAAAATCTGCGGCCTCCTGTAGGATGGTACTTCTACTACGGCCCAGACCCAGCAGGGCCAGGGCTCGCCTGCATCTCCCCTCCTGCTCACCCACCCTCTCCACACATCTCTTATGGCCAAACCAAACCAGAAGCCAGAGAGTAGGGACCTGGGGGGGAGGGGGGGGGCAGCCAGTGGGGGCAGCCTCCTGTGAGACAGGGGAGGCTGGCAAGGGTGGCATAGTGACTTGAAGAAAGTGTAGGCCATCCTTCCCCTGGCCCAGCATGGCAAGAGCTGCTCTCTTGTGACATTAGCTTCTCACAGGGCCTTTTAATGGTCAGCCTTCCTGAAAGTCCCCTTTCAGAAAATGTGCTTGGTCTGGGGAAGACCCCAGGGTAACCGGAAGTGAGTGCTACCATCCACCCAAGAGTGAGTGGTAGTAGTCACCTAAGTGATCAATATTTAAGTGAACATATGGAAGTAAATATCAATAAAAATCAAGGTGAGGGAGGGGGTTGGGTAAATTTACACCTGTTGGGTACAGTGCACGTTTGGATCAAAGGCACACATATAATTTTGACTCAATGTGTACAAAAAAAAAAAGATGTAAACAAAACATGTGTACCCCCTAACACTCTGAAATAAAATAAATTTGAAAAAATAGATAAAAACACAGCAGGAAGTACACTGGATGGAATCATTGGCTTAGGATAGCCAGGGAAAATTTCGTGATGGTCTTTTATGGAGGACAGGTGGGGTTAAATCTCCCAGAGGAGGAAAATTCCCTGGAGTCATGGGTTGGTGTTGGTACAACAATACTTTTTTTTTGAGACAGAGTCTCACTCTATTGCCCTGGTTAGAGTGTCGTGGCATCACAGCTCACAGCAACCTCAAACTCTTGGGCTTAAGCAATTCTCTTGCCTCAGCCTCCCAAGTAGCTGGGACTACAGGCGCCCACCACAATATTCAGGTATTGTTTTGTTTTGTTTTTTTTAAACAGAGTCTCACATTGTCGTCTTTGGTAGAGTGCTGTGTTGTCAGCTCACAGCAACCTCAAACTCCTGGGCTCAAGCCATTCTCTTGCCTCAGCCTCCCAAGAAGCTGGGACTATAGGCGCCCACGACAAAACCCGGTTATTTTTAAGAGACATGGTTTCACCCTGGTTCAGGCTGGTCTCCAACCTGTGAGCTCTGACAATCCACCCATCTCAGTCTCCCAGAGTGCGAGGGTTACACATGTGAACCACCACGCCCAGTCAACATTTGGCTATTTTTTAGAGACAGGGTCTTTCTCTGGCTCAGGCTGGTCTCAGACTCCTGAGCTCAAGCAATTCACCCACTTCGGCCTCTCAGAGTGATAGGATTACAGGAGTGAGCCGCTGTGCCCAGCCCTCAACAATACTTTATGGAGCTATTAGATCATTTCTTGGTTCTTTCTTTCATAGAATGTAAGTATGGTGAGGGCAGGGGTTCAGCTCAGTTTGCTGGAAAAACAAACTCCATTTTTCCTTCTTTACGCACTCTCAACACAGAGCGCTTCTGTGTGCTGATGTTTTCCCCACCAAGAAATTCTCATTTCTCTGCAGACACCAACTGGGTGGCCTTCAGTTCAATTCGGATGCTACCTGGAGAGAGCACAGATGCTGCTGCTTAACAGCTCAGTCCTGTAAGACTGCCAAGACTGCCTCCCTCTGTCCACCTTAGCTACAAATCAGAGGTTCCCGCAACTTCCTTCTTGGATTTGATAATTTGTTGGAATGGCTCACAGAACCCAGGAAAATAGTTTATTTTCTTTTTTCTCTTTTTTTTTTTAGAGACAGAGTCTCACTTTATCACTCTTGGCAGAGTGCTGTGGCGTCACAGCTCACAGCAATCTCTAACTCCTTGGCTCAGGAGATTATCCCACCTCAGCCTTCTGAGTAGCTGGGACTATGGGTGCCCACCACAATGCCCAGCCATTTTTTTTTGTTGTTGCAGTTTGGCCGGGGCTGGGTTCGAACCCACCGCTCTTTGGCATATGGGACCAGTGCCCTACCCACTGAGCCAAAGGCACTGCCCCCCCCCAAATAGTTTATTTTCTATTGCCCATTTATGACAAAGGATATTTGATATTTTATTTTATTTATTTTAATTTTCTTTTTTTTTTTTTTGCAGTTTTTTTGGTTGGGGCTGGGTTTGAACCCGCCATCTCCAGCATATGTGGCTGGCACCCTACTCCTTTGGGCCACAGGCGACACCCCTATTTATTTTTATTTTTTATATTATTTATTTATTTATTTATTGAGACAGAGTCTCACTATGTCACCCTTGGTAGAGTGCCATGGTGTTACACCTCATAGTAACCTCTAATCCTTGGGCTTAAGAGATTCTCTTGCCTCAGCCTGTCAAGTAGGTAGGACTATAGGCACCCACCACAATGCTCAGCTATTTTTTTTGTTGCAGTTGTCATTGTTGTTTTAGCAGGCCCAGGCTGGGTTTAAATCCACCTGCCTTGGTGGATGTGGCTGATGCTGAGCTGATATTTGGTATTTTATTTTATTTTTTAATTTTTAATTTTTTTTATTTTTTATTAAATCATGAACACAGATTATGCATACATTAATGCATTTATGGGGTACAAGGTGCTGATTTAATATAGAATTAGGAACGCTTACATCACTCTGGTTAGTATATACTTCATCTCATTTACTTAGTTATTGTGTTAAGACATTTATACTCTATACTAATAGGATCTGACATGTATTTGATATTTTAAAGGATGCAAATGGACAACCAAGTGGAAAGATACATTGAGTGAGGTTCAGAAGGGTCCTGAGCACAGGAGTGTCTGTCCTTATAGATCTGGGGTGTGCCACCTTCCTGGTACACAGCTATGTTTTTGCTCACCAATCAGGAAGCTCTCTGTAGCCTGTAGTTCAGGGATTTTTACCAGAATTCATCACACAGGTATAATCAGTTATTAACTCAATCTCCAGCCCCTCCTTCCTTCCCAGAAAATGGGGTTGGGGCTAGAAGTCCCAAGCATCTAATCCTGGCCAGGTCTTTTGGGAGACCACCCCCTAGCCAGGACCCCAGCAAGAGTCACCTCTTTGGAACAAAGATGCTCCTATCATCTGTGGGGATTTAAGGGTTCTGTGTCAGGAACCAGAGTCAAAGAACAAAAGATGCAGGGGCACCCCTCTCCCTCAGGAAATGATGAGGCTTTTAGGAGCTCTGTGTTGGAAATCAGTGACAGAGGCCAGACATACAGAAAGGGTGCAAAAAATATATATATACATTTTAAATAAGGAAAAAACTGTATTAAATTTGTAATATTCAAGTCACATTTGACTTCTGCAGTTACAGAGTATTCAGCATAACTTGTATTCGTATTTTGTTATGGGTATATATTGAGCATTACAATTTTAATGCAGTTTTCTCTATTCTCAAAACATATATACACTTTTTTGGCACCCTCTGTATATTCTATTATGTCACACCCCCTCTCTTTACTGGAAGGCAGTGGAATGTGGAGGTCCAAGAACTTGGTTTCCAAAGCCAAATTCCCTGGGTTCCAACCCACGCTTTGCCCCTTTCCAGTTCTATGACCTCTCTGTGCCTCGGTTTTCTTATCTGTAATGTGGGTATAACAGTGGCACTTACTGAATTGAATTGTTATGAGAATAATGACATGAGTTCATACCCGTGAAGTGCCTGGCACCTGTTAGATGATCAGTAAATACTGAATAAATGAATGGGGGCCAGAGCCCTGAGGTGGAAACACCTCTCCTGCAGCCACTGCCTATTTACTAACTGTCTGGAGGCATTTGTGATAGGATAGAAAAACATTGTTTCTAGAAGCAAAATAGCGCATATACTCGAGTATAAGCCGACCCGAGTATAAGCCGACCCCCTTAATTTTACCCTAAAAACTGGGAAAACTTAGTGACTCGAGTATAAGCTGAGGTGGAAAATGCAGCAGCCACTGGTAAATTTCAAAAATAAAAATA